>JACXGM010031800.1:0-12846 GCA_016801145.1 Umbra pygmaea
CCCCATATCTGTAATTATACACGTTTTGTCTTTGACATTTTCTATATTGACTTAATCTAGTTTACTCGGGCTTAATACTGGGAACTAAATTGATTTGTTTTTCTTCTGTACCGCACTATGTTTATGGTACCGCAGCTAAAGGCTGGACTTCTCACAGACTAGCTCCGCGAAAACCAATCAAATACGCACCTCGACAGAAGTGCATCTTTCTTTGTTAATGAGTAAGCTTCCGCATTTTTGTCAAACGCATTTATCTCCAAACCGAAACAAGTAATGTTACAAGTAGCCGAATAAAAAAACGTATTATATGTTGTAGAATTCACCCGCCAGAGTGGCTGGTAGATAGGGAAATGTTACCCGCCAATGTGAAAATCTACCCGCCATTGGCGGGTGGCGGGTGTTAATTTCCCACCCTGATTACCATGCTGCAAGGCAAGCGCATTGTTCCATTAGAAATTAATGAACATCCGGTGTATCACAGTATTGGTGTGATCTGGGTGTTACACTATGAGGGCTGGAGCCTGCTCGTCTTCTGTTCTACATTATCATTAATTGCACCCACCTGCTGTACCCGGTCTAAATAAGTATCAGAGTACAGGTTTGCATAGATAAACCAGAATGGGGCTGGCTTCGAGGTCCAGAGGTATATAGGCCTGTCATATGCAATGATTCCCTACAACACAGGTGTCAAACCAGTTCCATGAAGGGCCGAGTGTATGCTGGTTTTTGGTCTTTCCTTTCAATTAGAGTCCAATTAAGACGTAGACTGCCAAGTGAGGGGGGGTTTAACCAATTAGTGACATTCAATCATTCAGGTACAAGGTAAAAGCGAAAACCTGCAGACACTAGGCCCTTTGTGGATCTGGTTAGACACCCCTGCCCTACAATATGCAGGGATTATTTTGCCAATATAACAGGAGTTGAAGAGGACATGACGAGTTGTGCTTCCAGAGTGTTTGTCAATGGGCACATGCCGGCCTGTCTTTCATATAAATGATGCATGTTAGGCTGTGCTTTTGTGTGTAACAAAGCACTGCATAGTGTAGGGCACTGTTTATAAACCCTCTCCTTGGGGAACACCAGCCGTTCCATGTATTTGATCTAGTCCTGAGTCAACACACCTAATTCAACTCATCTGCTATTATCAGGTCCTTAATTAATGAATACGGTGAGCTTAATTAATGAATAAGGTTTCCTCGACTGCACAGGCTACAGCTAAACTGTGGAATGTCTGGTGTGCCCAGAGGAGAGGGTCGAAAAACATTGGTGTAGGGAATTATTGTCCCATACAGATAGCATTTTGTATTTTAACATTTTAAGACACAAACTGGTCCCTGAAAGAGAAAGTTTTTCTGTTGTTAAGGCTCAAAATTCTACAAATAGCACCTTTAAAAGAAATATGTTCAAATTTGGTGTGGGTAGCTTGAAGTAGTGTGGATTTTTTTAAACCATTACAAGGAAACCTTTTTAACAGTTTAACACAAAAAACAGATTCATGATTACAGCAATGACATGAGAGCCTTGCTCAGGAACAGAACAACAAGGTTTTTTGACAATGTCAGCTCAAGAATAAAAACCTGCAAACTGGACTAGCCCAAAAGTCTTAAACTAAGCTTTCGTCAGCCCAATTTACAATATTAAAATAATAGCGACCATACTGCTATTTCAACAGGTTGTTTAGTTTAACACTGTTTTGTTCAATTTATTTTTCTGTAATGTAATAAACTGAACACATGTCCGGTGCTGTGTGTGGGTAAACTTATTAATAATAAGTTATTTAGCATATTCTCTTCCTAATTTCCTGGTGCAGGCCAAACACAAGGGGTCACTAGAATGACAAGTGCCAATGCAAGTCTGTCCAGGCATCCCTCCCTGAACCAAGTGCCAAGACTCCCAGCACAATATGCATGCCGTTTTTATCCTTCGCCACGTCCAATCAAATAATGTATTAGTCCCGGGTCTGCTTACAAAAACAATATAATACAAATGTAATCAAAGTACATACTGTGACAATACTCCCTTTGTAAAAACGCTAGCTATTTTTGCGAGTAACGACCGTGTTTGACATTATCACACATGCCAAGTTGTCTGTGTGTAATATGAATTTTTGCAGAAATTTGCAGGAAACTAGGCGTCAGATTATCGGACTCCTGTTTATTCTCTCTAGTGATTAGATTATGTCTACATATTGGAAACCTGCTGGCTAGGTTTCCTCGACTGTATTTATTATCAGTCAGTTATTACGGGCTTAAGTAATTACAAAAAAGAATAAGAAAGTACTGCAATCAGTTAGTTACATGCGAACATGTACAACATGTTGCGGCTAACAGAGCTCAGCTGTCTAGCTAAATAGATGACACGCTGTCAGTCAACACAAGCAGCTAATATCAGTGAGAAAAACATGTTTACCGGTAGCTACAGAGTTCTAGCTACTGTAGTTTGTAATGTGAGTTGTGTTCCTAGGAAACTATCTAGTATTTACCTAGCTAGGACTGTAACCAACATCCAGTTCAGCTGGATAACGATAGCGTTACTTGCAATAGCACAACTTAGGTCAATGATTAATTGTAGAAAATCATCTTTTAAAGATCTCGAAAAAAATATATAAGGTTACAAATTGATTTCAATACTTCATAGATAAATATCCACACGTTTGAAATGTTTCAATAAAATATGAAGTTGTATATTGACAACAATAAATCTATGTACAGTAGCAAGGATATTTTTACCTGATCGACGGATCCTCGTGTCACACTAAATATGTTCCCCATAGTTTGTGAGAAACCATTACAGTTCCTACCTGAATCTATGTAACTAAATAATATAGGCTTCCACTTATTAACATTTTCTGCAAAATGTCATTTGCAAACGAAAAATAAACTTAACATTTTAGAGTAAAAATGTATAATTGTATGACTGTATGTCTCTGGATGAATGCACGCATATTTTGGCTTTTAAATTGACGTTACCTACACTCATAATAATATAACTAAAATAGACATATTAAATTATAAAACAACAAATTAATACTTGTAGTACGAATGCCATGTTTTCTAAATGGATCTCCACCAACCAACCATCTCCCATTCATCAAAGCCGCGACAAACTCGTCCTCCTTGACTGACAGCTGATGCGATGGACGCTAGCTAGCTGATGCTACGGAACTAGCATTACAGCCGTCAGCGAAATGAAACAAAGGGGTGTGATGGCATTATAGTAGTCATTTAAATATCATAGGAGCATATTAAAAGTGCATGTAAAATACCTAGCTAACGTTTTGCTGACGCTATCTTATGTGTTGTGTTTTTTTCTGCTCCCGTTAACAAGTTTCCTCTTTTTGTTTAGCTAGTGTACTAACGGTAGCTAGCTAGTTACTCTAATAGCGAGCTTGGCTCAAAGTTAGCTAGCTAGCTTAACGACGTAAACGAGTTTAGTAAAGACTTGTGGAGGCCTGGCAGTCCAATCGTTAAAATACAGATGACCGAGGACACCACCATCCACCAATTTGGTAATTAGCCCTACAGTACTGTGGTGAACTAGCTGAATGTTAATGCATTAACCCCAAATTCCACGCATCGATTGGGAGGCAATATTAGCTCAAGTATAAGCTAACATTAAGCTAACTAGCTAAGTATCCTAACTTATGCATTACGTTCTGGGATACCTATTGTTTGTTTGCTTTTATTTGTGAAGTTTTAAATAATTAGTGAGCTAGCTAGTGTCACTACAACATCGCCCTAACAAAGCAACAACAGCTACAGTAGATGGCTGTTGCTGTTGGTCCGACAACGGCACCGCACTGTCTACAGTACTACTAGTACTACTGTAGGCATATATTGTATTAACTGTAGTTAATTAGTTAGGACTCTCTGCAGTACTAATACTGTAGCCATATATTGTATTAACTATGGTTAATTAGTTAGTTAGCAATTTCACTATCAATGTTATTCTTTACATTTCAGTTGTTAAGGTCAGCTAGTTACATGATCTAATTTTGATAGTTTTTCAGTTTGCAAGTTATATTTTGACAAGCGTAACTTTGTAGTAAATTGTCTTTAATGTTGGCTACAGTAGCGTTCTAACGGATCATGTGCTGTAGCTAATTAAGCAGCAATAGGAAACTGAATGTATAGGCAATGTAGTTATTCGTTTTTATTCAACGTGTATTTTTTCAATGTTGTTTGACACAGGTGAACATTTGCCAAGTGCACGTGGACGTCCATCCAGTAAGATGCTTTTTGTTTACTGTAGCACTGCTGATCTGTGCCTCTCCGCCTAGCTGTCATCCATCTCCAGTTGCACCATGAATGACGTTCCCAGCAGGATCGTCACGAGACTCCTCCACGAGTGTTCTAAATGATATGATAGTAGCTACCTGGATTACATTCTGTGCCAGCAGGTGCCTCGCGCGGGTCCTGCTGCTCTCTTTGGAGCAGCTATCACTACGTTTTTGGGAAAGCCTTGAGACAACCGGAACCATGGGAAACAGCTGTGTTTGTAGAGAAGACAGTGATGTGGAGGATGGATTGGCAACTCGTGGGCAGGTTAGACGTGTCGATCACGCTGCTGCCGAGCACCCAGAGGCACGAAGCAGTCGGCCTCGGGACCCCGTCAGACCGCCCCGACGTGGCCGGGGACCACACGAACCCCGGCGGAAGAAACAAAACGTTGACGGGCTGGTGCTGGACACACTTGCTGTCATCAGGACTCTAGTTGACAAGTAAGTGTTCAAAGTGTACTTTCCAAAAGAGTATATTTAGACTAACAAAACACTCTCTCAACACTACAAAGTTCTGGGACAGTTTCTCCTCTTGGGGGTACCCTGGAAAAGTTTCCTAGGCATCAGTAGGATGGCTGTCAGTTATCAGATTGGTCAACCTTGCTCTTAGCCCAAACAAAAACAATAGGCACAGCAGCATGTCTCCATAACACTACTCCAGTCTCGCTGCCTCCACGTGGTCATCTTGCTTAGAGCAGGAACCATATCAATGCATCAATTCACATTACACAAGTGATCATGATTGCCCTGCACTGTCATATTCCCTGTTTACAATCAGTCTTTTTTCTTCTTCCAGTGACCAAGAGCCCCCTTACTCCATGATCACGTTGCATGAGATGGCAGAAACCGGTAAGGCAAATGTAGTTACAAATCTGGTACTGTATTGTTAGCAATATTGTTATATATTTAGACAAAATAAAATGCACAGTTTTTTACAGTATGAGTTGTTTTTAAGAGTAAGAACCCCTGGCCTGTGTAGCTTTAGTTTCTGTCAATTTAAATAGTTGATGTGTCCTCTTGGCAGCTGTAACTTTTGCAAATCAATGACTGAGCTTGCTTTCATTACTCTCATTACATATTTATGTATGAGTTAATAGCAGACGCTCACCTATTCAGAGTAACTTATAGGAGCATAAAGATTTAAATTCCTTGCTCAAGAGCACAACATTGTTTAGGGATTTGAGCTAGCAAACCTTTGGTTACTGGTTTTAACCATCTAATAAAGTGGTATTCATACATTCCCTGACACTCCATTTTTCCAACCAGCACCTATTAGGCAGAATTTCTTGCTCTCCCACCCGAAAATTACAGTAGAAACAGTGTAGGTATATGTACAATTAGTGCAACAGAAATCTGAGTTTGAGAGGTAGATTAAATGGTATGTAAAGTGGCAGGCAAATACAATGTAATAAATTAACACTTGAGCATATCTGTGCAACTGGATATTTGCAAATAACAGTTGATAAATAAGTTACTGTAAATAAAATGCTGTGCAAGTCAGTGTGTACCAAGGCACCATGGGGCAAAAGCTAAGGCACTAGATCAGATGGGGAGATGTAGTGTACATGTGAGAGGGGAGGGTCAGCATGTGCATTGATCAGACAGAAGCTCTGATGCTTGTGATTTAAAGAATGTGAGGGGGATGGTGGTCATGAGTTTCAGTCTCTTTTGTAGCTCGTTCCAATCGTTAGTTGCAACGAATTGGAAGATGTTTCGGCCAAAGGAGCTGTTGGCTTTTGGGGTGATCAGGGAGATGTACCTTCTTGAGCGCAGGTTACGGGTGGGTGAGGCAATGGTGAGGAGAGTTTAGGTACAGAGGGGTTTTTCCTATATATAATTGACTTATAAATTAGGTAAAACTAGTGGGTCAGGTGCTGAGTGTGTAATGAGGGCCAGCCCACTTGTGCATATACATCACAGTTGTGGGTGTTAAATAGGGCATTGGTAAAAAACCGGATGGCACTATTATAGACTAACTTTTTAGGAAAGGGAGAAAGAGGCAGTTTTGTAAATGACATCCCCAAAGTCAAGGATTGGTAGGATAGTCATTTTTACCAGGGTGTGTTTGGCAGCGTAGCTGAAGGAGGACTTGTTGTGGAATAGGAAGCCAATCTTAGATTTTATTTTAGATTTGAGATTTTTAACGTTCATTCCAGTGTCACATTAACAATCTAACCAGACACCTAGGTATTTGTAGGTTTCCACATATTCCAGTTTGGACCCATCCATGGTGGAGATGCTAGTCAGGCTGGCGGGTACGGGATGTGTGCAGTAGAATAGCATGCATTTCGTTTTGGTGGAATTTAGGAGCAGCTGAAGGCTGTAGAAGGTGTGTTGTATGGCATCTATCTGCATAGATGTGGATCTGGGAGTCACCAGCGGCATGAGTGACATCATTGATAGACACAGAGAATAGTGTTTGCTCGATTATCTGACCCTATGGCACCCCCATAGACGTCCATAGGCCCAGACAACAGACCCTCTGATTTAACATGTTGAACCCTGTCAGAGAAGTAGTTGGTGAACCAGTCAAGGCAGTTGTAATGAGAAACCGAGGCTGCGGAGTCTACCAATAAAGATGTGACGATTGACCGAGTCGAAAGCCTTTGCCAGGTCGATAAAGACGACGGCACGGTAGTGTCTTTTATCAATGGCATTTGTAATATAATTTAAGACCTTGAGTGTAGCAGAGGTGCAACGATGACCAACTCAGAAACCTGATTGCATAGCAGACAATGTGCTGTTGGATTCGAAATGTTTGATAATCTGATTGTTAATCTGGCTTTCGAAGACTTTAGAGAGAGAAGGCAGGATGTATAGGGGTCTATAATAGTTGGGGTTGAGAATGTCCCTCCCCCTATGAAGAGAGGAATGACTGCAGCTGTTTTACAAATCTTTAGGGTTCTCTGAGGATACGAGAGAGAGAGAGAGAGAGGTTAAACAGGCTAGAAATAGGAGCTGCAATGATTGCTGCAGAGAGTTTTAAGAAGGACAGTTCCAGGTTATCTAGGCTAGCTGATTTGTAAATGTCTAGCTTTTGCAGTTCTTTCAGGACACCAGCTAATTGAATTTGGGTAAAGGAGAAATTAGGAGGGCTAGGGCATGGTACTGCAGGAGGTGAGGGGCCGTCAACCTGTGTTGAGCCGTTGGCCAAGCTGAGGTTAGCCAGGTGTAATGCGTGGCCAGCCATATTAAAATGATCAACTATAGCAGTTTTGACTGTGGGGATAGTGTTGCCTAACAGTAGAGCAGAAGGCAGCTGGGATGAGGAGTTCTTATTCGCCCTGGTCTTCACCGTGTCCCACAACTTTTTGGAATAGGTGCTACAGGTTGCAAATTTTTGTTTAAAGAAGCTAGTTTTGGCATTCCTGACAGATTGTGTATATCAGTTCCTTACTTCCCTAAAGAGTTGGATGTCGTACTGATTTTTTTTAGCCTAAAGCAGTGCGCCACATGGTGTTTTTGTGCTGGGCGGCCAGATCAGGAGTGAACCAAGGGCCATATCTGCTTTAGTTCTAAACTGTTCAAACTTTTGAGTGGAGCATGTTTGTTTAAGACTGAGGGGAAGGTGTTTTTAAAGACTGTTGGGATAAGGTCAACATTTTACCAGGGTACCCAGGCTAGGTCATTTAGGAAGGCCTGTTCACTAAAATGTTTTCGAGTGTTTCACCGTAATGAGCAGTGGTCATTTGACTACTGAGAATATATTTATTAATCATAAAGATTTGTCAATTTATTATGTATTTTATTTCCACAAATATTTGAAATGATATACTTAACCTCTCTCAAAAAATATCAATATATGAAGTGGGCTGAATATTCTTGCTATTACTAACCCATATCCCTTGTATCATTATAATAACATTTTTATTATTATTATTATTATTTTCAAATGTCAAGGTTGAACTATCCAAGTCTGTAACATAGCCTAATGTTGCATCACCATTCACACAATGACAGAACATGAGAAAACATAAGCACTGAGACTTGCTTGTTAGATGTTACTCATACCCAGTTAAGTTAAGAAAAAACATTGGGCTATTTCTTTATGGTAATAAGTGGCAGGTTTCAGCCTTGCTTTAGCTGGTATCAGAGATGGATGTTTCAGTGCCACATTGGTCTTAACTACAGTATCCTGACGCATGTCTCCACCCCTCTCGTTGCCATGGGTGCATGCTGTTTATTTTTAATTGCATAATTTCCTTTGGTGGCTGGTAGAGTGGTGGGTTTGGGCCTGCAGTCAGGTGTTGAGTCACTGTGGTGAAAGGGAACATGGGAGTCTATTTTGGGTGCTGTGGAATAGTTGGTGATTGCATTTAAAGAGCCACAGGTATTTAATGTCCCACACCAATTCAGCTCTGCTTATGTTTTCATGCACAGATGTGGAAACATTCAGAATACATTTGCCTTTAAGTAAGAATAGCTATGAGGAAGAGGAACTCCAGACAATTACTCATTTGTATCACTAGTTGAGTTAGCTTCCAGCCAGCTGAGGGGAGACGCACAAGAAAGCCCCCACACAGATTTACAACCACACAGATCTCTCCAAAGATCATGAGGGCTGTAATGAACCAGATGTGCTTGTCCTGCTGACTTTAACTCCTTCACTCTCTCCCCTACCGGTACTAAGATGACGGCTGGCTAGAAGTCGTCCAGTCTCTTATCCGGGTCATACCGCTGGACGACCCGCTGGGACCAGCTGTGATTACCCTGCTTCTTGACGAGTGCCCGCTGCCCACCAAAGTGAGTGCTACTAATCACTGTCTGCAGTCCTTCCATTATAGATCTCCCTGCCTAATTCCGACATGGATCATGAATTCCCAAACCATGACCGGCCATTGCTGCTTGTAAGGAAATCGCAAACACGCCAAGCTAATTTCTCAAGTCAGTGATGCGCTGCTACTCTGAGTCATCTATGCTGTCTTAGTCTCTAAAAATGCAGCTGACAGCATTTTGAATATTTTTTGGAGGGAGGGGATGTTTTTATTTTGTCAGGACTTTAGGAAGCAGAGGCTAGGGAGACAAGTGCAGGTGGAGACAGAAAGTACCGCTAGGTTATATTTGACTCAGGATTTCATGATATAAATGTAATGTTTACAGAGTAAATGTATGTTTTTTTTGGTTGATTTTACAAAATTCATTGCCTGTTATGCCTGTGAATGGGAACTTAAGTATTAACTAAATGTAGATGTTGTCAATGAAAGCAGGTGTTTCTGTGTAGGGGGTTATCACAGTGCCAGTTTCTCTGCCTTTGTTAGGACGCTCTGCAGAAACTGTCTGAGATGCTGAGCCTCAGTGCCACTGTGGCCCGACAAGATGCCACCATCCCTTCCAAGCACCGTAACACGACCGCTGTACTTGGCTGCCTGGCCGAGAAATTGGCTGGTGACTGGATTCGACCTGATCTATTTTTCATGCACACACGCATTAAAAAATGTGTTTAGCATACTAAGTGTGAACTGAAAGAGCAGATTTTGCATGTTTGACTTGTTGGCATATCATGACATGGCCAAAGTACTCTCACTTGATTCTGGCAGCTATGCTGAGCCAGCAGAACTGGGCTTGGCAGTGTGGGGCCAGGGTGACATCACTAGCAGTCTGACATACCCAAAAAGGGTAGCTGCTAATGTTTAATGTCCTTTTTTGTCTCCTTCAGGTCCAGCCAGCATTGGGCTCCTGAGCACTGGAACTCTGGACTACCTGTTAGAGAGCCTGGTGAGAACATGACATGCTGCATGGTCAATAGTCATACTTGGGTTGGGTATTGTTGTTCTGGGCAGAAAGGCTGATGTCTAATGCATCTGAACGTCTTGGTTCCCAGAGCTCTGAAGCCCATCCCACTGTTATGCTGTTTGCCCTCATAGCCTTGGAGAAGTTCTCACAGACCAGTAAGATTCTTGATTCTTTCAGTCACATATCGAGGTTGCCTTACAGCTAGTGCATACATTTTAAGATGACCGGGTGAAATATATACTATTAACTACACTGCGTTTCAAATTATTGTGTGTGCAAAACATATTTTACACTGATTTTCCTAAATAGTCGATGCAAATGACAGTCAGTATAACTTAAGTCACCAACCATTAGGGTATAGGTCTAATTTAATTGAACAAACCACCCAATGAAAACAGTATTTCTTATAAATATAAAAAAACTCAAAATGCCCTGTTCTGGTGACATTGGTGCCCCATTCTCCTCACAGATGAGGAACAGTGCATTTCGTTCCTCATCTGTGAGGAGAATGGGGCACCAATGTCGGACCTGCCAATTCTGGCGTTCTCTGGCGAATGCCAATCGAGCTTCATGGTGCTAGGCGATGAGCACAGGTCCCACTAGAGGACTTTGGGCCCTCATGCCACCTTCATGGAGTCAGTTTCTGACAGTTTGTTCAGAAACTGTACATCAGTAGCTTGCTGGAAATCATTTTGTAGGGCTCTGGCCTCTTCCTCCTTGCACAAAGGAGCAGATACCGGTCCTGCTGCTGGGTAAATCCCCTTCTATGGCCCTTTCCAGTTTACCTCATGTAACAACATGTCTTATGGAATCTCCTCCATGCTGTTGAGACTGTACTGGGAGACACAGCAAACCTTGCGATGGCACATATGGATGTGCCATCCTGGGGGAGCTGGACTACCTGTGCAACCTGAATGGGCTGCAGGTACCACTTCATGCTACCAGTTGTGACAAGGACACTAGCAAAATGAAGTAGAAAAGTCAGGAAGGGTAAGGAGAAAGCAATTGTCTGTGGCCACCACCATTAACCACTCCCTTTTTTTGGGTTTGTCTTGCTGTTGCCTCCAGTGTACCTGTTGTCACTTTCATTTGCAGCAAAACAGGTGACATTGATTCACAATTGCTATTTCCTAACTGGACAGATTGATTTCCCTGAAGTCAATTAACTTGGTGTTGTACTGTGATGATTGTGTGTTCCCAAAATTTTTTCAGCAGTGTATTTATTTACAGAGGTTTACTTACCCGTTGGTCATGAAGTTTACTAGTAATATGTAATTCATCAATGTTGCAGGTGAGAACAAGCTAACAGTGTCTGAGTCGTGTATAAGTGACCTGCTGGCGGTACTGGAATCGTGGGCTGACCACCCAGAATATCTGAAACGCCAGGTCGGCTTCTGTTCCCAGTGGAGTCTGGATAACCTTTGTGAGTAGCAGCTACATTATGTTAATCAGGGCTTTCCAGCATGCTCTAGGGTTTAGCAGCAGTCCATTGCACCATTCAGGGTGTAAGCTTGTCTCAGGAACCTGTTTGTTTTGAGGTAATGCTCTTAGCACTCTGGAGCTTGGTAGTGTGTGAGAAATTGAAGACAATACATTGCTTTTTCACCCCCCGTGGACATTTCCACATTTTGTAGTTTGATAAGCTGGAATGAAATGGGATGGTATTGGGATTTTTACTATTTGTTTTACACAACATAAATATATTTTTTTATTGTGACACAAAAGTTGCATAAAAAATAACAAGATACCGGAGACTGGTGCGGAGGTTCACCACTCCTACATTAATTCAACACCCATTTCCCGTTCCCAGGCAGATTTAGTTTTGTTGTCAAATGCCTTAAAACATTAATAGAGCTGAGAGATTACTGCCTTATCTATGGGTATAAGTGTCAGTAGAGTATCCTAGGCCTGGTTTGGTGACATGTCTGGAAAGCCAGAAAATTGAGGGGAAACCAAATGTTTTATCTGGAGGTAGTGGAAAAAGTGAGATGGAAGCTGAGTGTTTAGAAGTCAGATCAGGAAAGCTAGAGAAAATAACATTGTCAATAAAGTCATGGATGTTCTTAATACCTTTTCTTGCTCAGAGAGAGAAGGCATTGTCAAAAAGAGGGGAATGTGTTTTTTTGTCAATGGAGCCCATAGTGGATTTAAATGGAGCCGGAACTGGTACCTGATCTTTAATGTGGACTGTACTACAGGATTTCCAGTGTAGCAAGAGGGGAAAATTGGGAGAGCAGAAGAAAGTTAAGCCTTTAAAAATTGAGAATAAAACCAGAATGGGAGCCTCTAAAATTTGGCTGCCCAATAGTAATAAAAATAATTGGGTTCAAGGTCTCCACTGAATTCACAACTCTGAAGTTGGGCAAACTATTAATTTTAACAGGACTCATCTTACCTATAAGTGACAAAGGTAAACTATCCCACCTCAGAAGATCAGATAATTTAGGAGCATTAAGACTAAATGACCTTCCACCTACAGTAGACAACCGGAAACGAAGGACGGACAATAATCCAAGTTCAGCTGATCTAAGGGACCGGGCAGGGCGGTAACGGTGGAGTAAGTCAGCCAGATATTGAGGGGCAAGACCATTTAATGCTTTAAATGTTAGCAGCAATACCTTAAAGTGAATACGTAATGCCACAGGTAGCCAGTGAAGTTCATGAAGTAAAGGTGTAACATGAGCAGAGCGCCTAGTCGAGGTGAGCACTCTAGCTGCAGAGTTTTGCACGTACTGTAATCTTGCAATGAGTTTCTTGGGAAGACCAAGAAATAAGGCATTGCAATAGTCCAGGCGTGATGTGATTAATGCATGAATTAAAGTTTCAGCATCAGC
>JACXGM010031801.1:0-12845 GCA_016801145.1 Umbra pygmaea
AACACCAAACTTGGTATGTCATGAGGAAGACTCTACAACTACTACCACACCCAACATCGGCCACTTTAGACCATAGGTGGCGCTATCGGACACGCCCTAATTTTCAAAGTAATGCCCTTTGCATCCCATTTGTCCAAAAATTCTGAAATTCATTCCATATTACTTATTTGTCATGAAGATCAAAAAAGCCTCAAGAACCTATAATGGCCGCCTATTGGATTTCTCTGTACAATAAAGATTTAGGAAACATGTTTTTTCGCTACTCCTCCTACAAACTTTGTCCAGTACAGCCAATCATAATCTGTAGCAATGCCACCAAACAGGAAGTTGGGTCATATCTCTGCAAATCTTTAAGATATCAACACCAAACTTGGTATGTCATGAAGAAGACACTTGTACATATAAAAGGTCATGGCATTTCTACCCCATAGGTCCAAAATGGGGGCGTATTGTGGCTCATGGGGCACAATATAGTCTATAGGCCCCATAATGTCTATAGCATGGATTTTTCTTTACAATGACAATTTAGGAAGGTTTTTTCATTTTTACATGGTTCGCCATGTTATGGAGGAATCCCCCATTGCTGCTTGCAGCTATATTTAGGTTTGTTTTCCTTAGCACGGCAGGGTTGTGAAATGGTGTTCCTAGGAGGTGTAGGCAGCTTTGTGGGCTGTGACTACAGCTTTCTGGTAATGGTTTTGGATTTTGCTTAAGTTTTTCTTTGGTGGTTGGCGAGCAGTGTTTCTTTACATTCCTCTGTATGGTCGTCCATGCCTCTGAGTACGTTGGGGTAGAAGTCATCACACGTCATCACACGCTTGGGGATGGCACCTTCATGATAATCGTTAACTTCCTTGAAGGCGGGTACTCTGTTGAAGTTTAAAACTATTGGATCTGCTCCGAGGCACTCTGGATCTGCCATAACCAATCGCTAACGTTTGGTCGTGACGTACTACACTCAAACTAGTGCAGGACATCAACCTCATCATTCTCAGCCACTCCCTCTGTTCGCTGATTGGACCGGTAAAGAATTGTTCAGAGAAAACCAGGGAATATGCTGGTATTTGTATTTTATAGATTGAACAGAAATTAGTCATTTGTTGAATTTGTAGCAGTATGAGGTAATACTTACAGAAATCAAAAGCTATTTCAATCAAACACATCTCAACATGGCAAGTTACATGTTAAAGGACAATTCCAGCACAAAAGGAATGTACTGTAGGGGCTAATAACACATGGGTACCAAGTCGAATGTGGGGCGCAGATGGCTCAGTGGGAAGGTTGCCAGTTCGATTCCCGACTGAGCCAAATGTTGTTGTGTCCTTGGGCAAGACACTTTACCCTAATTGCTCCCAGGTCGTTGCTGTAAATAAGAAACTGTTCTTAGTCAACTTACCTGGTTAAATAAAGGTTAAATAAAGGTTAAATTATTTAAAATTAAAATGTGCCCAGTTTTAGCTCGAACAACTGATTAACTCGAAACGCTAGTAGTCGCGGCATGGATGAACTAAAAAGAAATCGCAATTTTTTATACCACTAACAAGGCTCAAAATAGCACCATACTTCCACGGTAGCATAATTAGGGTCCCTACGTGGTCACGGTCAAGGTCATTTTATTTTGTATAGCGCATTTACAACAGCCACTAGGCTGACCAATGTGCTTTACAGAAAAGTAATACATCTAAAAAGAAAGTAATAAAAAATACCTATATCACAACACACAGTAACACAAGTATGAAAGCAGTATCAAACGTAGGCTAAAAATAAAAAGGTAAAATCAGCCAGAGATGAATATGCTAAATAGAACAGGTGGGTTTTTAATAAAGACTTAAAGACAGACAAGGTAGGGGCCGTTCTAATCTCTAGGGGCATGGAGTTCCAGAGTCGTGGGCTTGCTACCGCAAAAGCATGCTCACCTCTACGCTCAAGTCTCTAATTTTAGATAGTAAACGAAGTTGGTAAAAACTAGCGCTGAATACAGATGAAATGTGTTTATCAAATTGTAGAGATTGTTCTACAAGTATGCCCATGTTCCACACTCTTGTGGATTTGAAATCTGATAAGCTGTCTAGCTCAGGATTTAGGTGCTGAGAATTTTTTTTGGGCCAAAAACAATAACCTCAATCTTCTCTTCGTTTAGAAAGAGGACATTTTGGGCTAACCAAGCTTTGACCTCTTCTAAGCATAGCAAAAGAAGAGAGTTCAGCGCTGCAGGGTTGTTTCTCTTAATAGGGATGTACATTTGGGTGTCGTCTGCATAAAAATGAAAAGAAACACCATGTTTCCTTAGGATGGAGCCCAGAGGTAGCATGTAGAGAGAAAATAAAGAAGGGGCCAAGATGGAGCCCTGCGGAAGCCCACATGTGAGGGGTGTCATTGAGCTGAAGAAGTTACCCATATTTACTGAAAACTTCCTGTCAGACATGTATGACTGAAACCATGTCAGAACCAATGCCCTTAGACCCACCCAGGACTCTATTCTAGCTAAGATCAAAAAGCTTTTTGATCATTTCACTTTGTCTCTTGATGATTGTGTAATCAATCGTGGAGACCAAGTTAAGAATCTTCGTGATCTCTTTGATCAGACACTTTCTTTTGGTTTACATATTAAGAAGGTGACTAGAGTTTTTTTTCCATCTCAGAAACATTTCAAAGATAAGATCATTACTGTTGCTTAAGGACGCTGAGGTTTTCATTCATGCCTTTGTGTCATCCAGGCTAGATTATTGTAATGTCCTTCTGTTGGGTCTGCCAACGAAAAGTTTGCGGAGTCTGCAGTTGGTTAAGAATGCTGCAGCTGGTGTTCTGACTGGAGCCTTCAGATATGAACATATTACACCAGTGTTAGTCTCTCTCCATTGGCTCCCTGTTCATGCCACAGCGGACTTTAAGGTGTTGCTGCTAACCTATAAAATAATAAATGGCAGTGCACCTTTGTATCTTAACGGCCTAGTGAAACCCTATGTGCCTTCTTGAGCCCTGCGTTCTCAGGGGACGGGTCTTCTGAGTGGCCCAAGGGTTAAAAGGGTGAACGGGCCTTTTCATTCCGCACACCGACATTGTGGAACCGCTTACCTCTGAATATCAGGCAGGCTTGCTCTTTTGAGGTTTTTAAAGCAAAGTTAAAGACCCATCTGTTTACTGTGGTGTATGAGGCCTAATTTCTCCGTATGTTTGTCTGAGAGTACAAGTGTGTGTTATATTTTAGTCACTAGAACAGTTTTTAAATAGCATTTTTTATGCTCTGTACAGCACTTTGACTTGAAAGTGCTTTATAAATAAATGTATTATTATTATTATTAAGAGAGTAGGGTGGTCAATGGTATCAAAGGCTGCCGAGAGGTCTAGGAGAACAAGAACAACGGTGTCTCCGGAATCATTTGAGAGATAAATATCATTTAGCACTCTCAGGAGGGTGGACTCCTGTGCTGTGGGCAGACTTAAAACCAGATTGAAAGACCTCAAAAATACTATTGTTTGACAAAAATTGGTGAAGTTGATTTAACGGTTTTCTCTAATAGTTTAGAAATGAAAGGTAAAACAGAAATGGGTCTGACATTTTTTAAAACAGAGGGATCTAGTGAAGGCTTCCTAAGCAGAGGTTTGACTGTGGCCACTTTAAGATTGGCAGGAACAGAGCCTGTTTTGAGGCTCTTGTTGATAAAAGATACCATACCTTGCCCAGCTGATTCAATGATAAGTTTGAACTATGTCAGGTGGACAATATCAATAGGACAGAGTGACGGTTTGAGCTTGACAATCATGTCCTTCAGTGACTCGAGGTTGATAGGATCAAAAACCTCCCAAACGCCAGCAACAGTTGTCGAGATCAGAGGGATAGATGAATTAGGACAGACACTAAGTCGTAGTTTAGTGATTTTGTTAATAAAAAATCTTAGGAAGTCTTCACATAGAGCCTCTGAGGCAATAGACAATGTATTAATATTGTAATGATCAAAAAATATTTTTTGATCATTGTTGCTGAGACCTGTGTTACGCCTGTCAAGCCTGCATACTTTATGTTGTACCTTTTGCCTGGAATCTTGTTTTGGGAGTAATAAACCTCCATAAGGTGTAGGCTACGGGGGTGGTAAGAGAGAGCAAGCTGGCGTGTTTATCTGCCGCTGCTCTCCAGTGTTTTATTTTACACATCAGACATTTTAAAGCCTTTAAAGTTTCTTGTGAAATTTTAAACAATTTATAGGACCAAAATTGGAGTAAGAAGGACTGACCTCTCGGGTTTGGAAACTACGCTACTGATTTGCTATCACATGAATCAGTGTTTGGGAACTACGCAGCAGTTTTGCCTGCTGCTTGTGTCAAATCTGCAATGAGGGACGGGCACTAGGTTGATACCGGTTGATTCATGTCATTTGTTTATCTATGGTAGGATCAAACATCTACTACTAACTTTGGATTGTAAGCGGAAACTGATAGTGTTATCCCTGTTATTCCTCTTGGTTTGTTTGACTCTCGCTACTGATCATCGCCAATCTCATTTGGATCCTATCTGTCTGTCTGCATATTCAGACTATTGTTTTGTCTTCAACATGGCTTTACATTATTCATCATTCAAATTACTACATTTAAAATCTTCACTCCGCTTGCCAGCCAAAGTCTATAATCAATATGCTTCCTTGGGAATTACGCGTCAAACACGATATATGTATCATGGATCACGTCGCTGTTATAGCAGTTTTCAGACGTCTTCCCCTGACAGTCACATCCCAGTCATCAGGGGCCTCATTTATAAAACTTTGCGGTGGATTTGCGTCAGAAGTGCTGTACGGACGAAATATAGGACATGCGTACACAAAGAAATATTCAGATTTATAAAAGCATGCGCACGCACGTCCTACGCCTTTTTGCCTTTATAAATCACAATGAACTCTAATACATAGCGCAGCTTTTGCGGCTACATGTCACGTCCTTATTTGCCCATAAATAGTCAGTGAAATGACCCAAAATTAATATTCATTGATTGAGAAAGCATGAGAAACACGGAGGAAAACCAAAAAAAGCCACTTCACTCAATGTGAAGTAGAAAATATTATTGGCGAGGTGGAAAAGAGGAGGAAAATGTTGTTTGAAGGGCACAGTGTGCCTATTACCAATGGCGAAAAGGCGTTGGAGTGGCAAAAGCTTGCAGACGCTGTAAGAAAGTCGGACCGTGGCCAAAATATAAAGTGGTCAGATATCAGTCGATGTCAAAGCGTCTGGCGCTTCACGGGTGGGGGGAAATTGGCTACATTACAGCAACATGTCTGCATCCCAAATTATTTTGACATTGGTGGAATGCGAATGCTTTCGATTAATGAACACATGTTCATTCTCATTCATTGTCCTTATGGCAACATGAGTGCAGTCAATAGCACCGATTACATTTGGGAAACCGGACAAATTGTGCTTTTTTGTTTGACTGTTCACCCGCCGTGTACGGAAACTTAATGTAATTATGCGACAAGCCTATTATACCGACTAACACGCCTGGCATAACCCGACTAAGTGTTGGCTGAGATATCCCTGACCTGTCAGTCCGTTCCATCTGGAAAGTGCCAGTCGCCAGAAATCCTGTGTTAAATAATATGCATTATTAGGCTATTATTATTATTATATTCTAACGGTGCAAGATCAGCTATTGTGCGTCATTACGCATTGTGATGGCATGGCTTTTTTTTACCATCCATATGATTCTATCTGAAAATCTACAGAGTTTGGTATTAATCTAATTGTAAATGGAAAATAGTTCTGCACAAATGGAATTTATTGCATATTTCAAAATGGTTAAGACATGTGTCACGATGAAACTCATTTAAAAATGAAAAGAACTAATTGCATATCTAAATGAAGACTAAGGGCCCTATCTTAAACCCAGCACAATTGACTTTTTACACAAACGCATGTATCATTCCTATCTTACACCCGACGCATATGGGAATTTTCCCTCCACAGAAGCGCGTCAGTAAATTAGGGAATGAACTTGCGTTCGTTGGGCGGTTCAGCGAAAGGAAGAGGAGTGTTCTGGCGCAAACTTTCCCTGGTGCTATCTTGCAGTCCCCGAAAACAATTCCGCCACTGACCAGGAAAAACCTGGTTTAAAGTCAGTGGCGTGTTATTCATATGCTATTTTAAGGGCGCATGTGTAACCATAATGTAGCGTGTGCACAACGCGCATACACTTTGCTCCTCTCATCTACACAAATGCAGCAGTTCTTTCTTATTGCAATAAGTAATTAGAAGGAAAAATATTACCACAGGAGGAAGTCATTGTGGTGTCCGAAAATGTGAAAAATAGGTATACATAGTGTACACATTTACTCAAATTATTCATAATGAATTATTTGCACTGATATACATCAACCTCAAGGGAACCCATTCAATCAACAAGTATACACACGTAATTTGCAATGCTAATAGTAAAATCACCCATGTCTTTACTCAAAATTA
This sequence comes from Umbra pygmaea, assembly GCA_016801145.1. Classification (NCBI taxonomy): domain Eukaryota; kingdom Metazoa; phylum Chordata; class Actinopteri; order Esociformes; family Umbridae; genus Umbra; species Umbra pygmaea. The sequence goes on from JACXGM010031801.1 coordinate 6,448, forward strand.
CTCAGGCTCAAGCCACGACTCACTTATGGCAACTTTGCCATGAGGAATCCCCCCTTGGATGGGTGCCTGTGAAGGGGACAACAGCTATCCGTTAAAGACATGGTTAATGATGACACAATTTATGATGCCAGCAAGTGCGTAAAATGCTGTTTAATCAAAAACGCACACACAAACATGCAGTGTATCTGATTACGACAGTTATACTATGAAAACAATATTCCCCAATGGACAATAAATACTATCTATTATCTATTTATTATCTATCTATCTGTCATCATCTATTTATTTAACTATCTGCACCGCCATACAGAGACATCGACAAGAATATCAGTTTTAAACATGATTTTGTTCTGTTTACCGTATTATTTATGAGGATGAATTCTGTAACATGCCAATATTACAGATAATATTTGAGTGTTCTTCTTGGAAATATGTGCAATATGTGCTTCATTTGCATTTACGTTACAATCTTGTTTTATTTTGTTTGTTTTTCACTGCAGGCTGATAATTGTAAGCATAGCTTTGTGACATCTTCATATTATTAATGAGAGGCAATATTTAAATTTCGTTTAAACAACGCTCTGCACTTTCAGACAGATGTACAGAAGCCTACGTGTTTCATCCATCTGTCGACGGTGTCGCCATTTGTAATTTCACCTGTTTTTGTGTGTACGCATGGGTCAGAGTTGTCGTGAAGGACCGCACATTTTCCAGTCAAGTTTGCTTTTTATAAATCCCAATTATTGCGTAGAGAGTTGCGTACGTCTTCTTTTGTGCCCACGCAAAGTTTATAAATGAGGCCCCTGGTCTTCTCACCGTCATCGTCTGAATGATCTAAATGTCATAAAACGGGGTGTTAATGTCAGCAATCTTGTCGAGTTAAAATATACTGCCCGAGTCCCGTTGGTAAAGTCAGAAATCACCTCCATAAAAATCGGTCTCCTAAATGCACGTTCAATATCAAACAAAGCTTTTATTCTGAATGACTTTTTAATTTTGCGTTCGTTGGATTTTTTGTTTATTACTGAGACTTGGTTGAATCCCGGCAATCAGATGGCTTTGGGGGAGTTGACACCACCAGGCTGTGACTTTTTGAACTCCCCTCGGACCTCAGGATGAGTAGGTGGTGTTGCCACTGTTTTCCGAGACACTTTTAAATGCAGAGATTACTATCCACAGAAACCCATTCAAGTTTCGAGGTACAGTTACTAAAGGTTGATACTGTGGATTCTTTTTTCTGTGCTTTGGTATATAGGCCTCCTAAACTGAACAGGGATTTCATCCAGCATTTTCCTGATTTTCTATCTGGATTAGTGTCTCACTGTGAGAAACGTTTGGTCCTTGCGGACTTTAATGTTCATTTATGCTGCCCATCAAAGCCACTGATAAATTAATTTATTTTTCTTATTGAGTCCTTTAACTTCACACAACATGTTACTGGTTCTACTCATAAGAAAGGTCATTCATTAGATCTTATGTTATCATTTGGCATTTCTTTATCAAATTTGGTGGTTTCAGATGTGGGCATTTTTGACCTTTATTCAGTGGTATTATACCAATCCAACCGCTTCTCAGCCTTTACATTATGCTAGGTCCATTAATTCTTCAACAGCTAACCTTTTTTCTGAATTTTATTTATCACATGTTGCAGATGAAGTCCTAGTTGGAGAGGACACCAAAGTGCTGGTTGAGGCTTTTACTAAGTCATGTACTCTTGTCTTAGATTGTGTTGCCCCTCTTAATTTAAAGAAACATAGGAGAACCTCTCAACCTTAGTTTAGCAATGTTACCCGCTCTCTTCGACAGGAGTGCAGAAAAGCTAAACGGAAGTGGAATAGAGATAAACTTCAGATTTCTTATGAGATGTTAAAAGAATCCCTAGCTAAATATCAGAAGGTAGTAAAGGAGGAAAAACTTTAATTTTTTAAGGTCATTTAAGAAAATGCTAATCGCCGAAAGTATTGTTTGACTTTTGAAGTCGAATTGATTCTACTTTAAACCCCTTAAAAAATGTTATGAGAGATGCCTTTATTTGTTATTTTTTACTCAAAAAATTGAGAAGATTAGAGGTGCATTTGTTCCTTCAATTAATCCTGCGCTGTCTAACTTTTTCACTAACTTTGAAACAGTCTCATCAGCGCAGCTGGCAAACATAGTTTTGAAAATGAAAGGAAGTAGCTGCAGACTGGATATTCTCCCTACTCATCTTCTTAGAGATGTTTTTCTGACTGTGAGTTCGAGCCTAACAGCTATAATTAACTGCTCTTTGATGAGTGGAGTAGTACCAAACAGTTTCAAACATGCAATTCTTCATCCCCAGTTAAAAAAACTAATTTGGATCATACAGAATATAACAATTATAGACCTATTTCTAAACTGCCTTTTATCTCCAAGATTTTAGAGAAAGTGGTCTACTCACAGCTATATTCATGTTTGAATACTTTTGATATCTTAGACACATTCCAGTCGGGCTTTAGGACCTGTTATAGCACAGAATCTGCATTACTCAAGGTCACCAATGACATATTATTATCGTGGAACTCAGGATCACATGTCGTCCTAGTTTTTTTAGACTTAAGCGCTGCCTTCGATACGATTGACCATGGGATTCTTCTCAACCATCTGGAATGTTGGGTTGGTGTCCAGAGTACAGCTCTTAAGTGGTTTACCTCATATGGGGTTGGAGTGGTTGGAGTGGTTAGATTCAATCAGATTAGACTTTGCAGCATTCTGGTATGCAGTGAGGGAGTCTTTGAACATAATGAATGAGACCTGTAGCCTTTCCTGTTTCCATTTGCATTTAGCCATTCTACAGACTTCAGTCTTTGGTGACGAGTATCAGAGTTATGCCACATTTGAGATTTCGGTTTGCACTTGAAATGCTTTAGGGGAGCAGTTATATATATATAACCCTAACCCAAGCCAAGCATTAAAGGATGATGGTTGATCCACATCCAGATCAGGCAGTGGTTGGTCTAGGTGCAACTGTGAGCAGAGTTCAGTAAAGCACAAATCAAAATTAGTGCTAAACTGTGAGGAGTAGAACCGTGAAAATGTCATAGGTGATAGAGAATAAAATCGGTTTAAGATCAGAAAGCACTGAATCTGAAAAAACTATGTCAGTCACATTATGTCCATAGGATAATATGAGATCCAATGTGTGGCCCTAGATATTGGTGGAGTTTTTAATCCACTGTGATAGATTAAAAGCAGCTATTAGATTAATAAACTCCTGCGCCAAGGGATTTGAGAGGCAGCACAAGTGAATATTAAAATTGCCCACCAATAGAAAGCGGTCATAGTTTGTGGCAATATTGCCGACAAACTCAGTAAAATGCTGAATAAAATCCTTATTATAGTGAGGAGGGCGATAGATCACCGGTAGACATACCGGACTGTTCCAGTCAAGGTGGAGGAGTTGAGCTTCAAAGACAGTATGCTATATGGACAAGCCGGCAGCGTGATGAGAGGAAGTTACTTAAAATGGTTATGATCCCGACCCACGTCCACTAATACGAGGAGAGTTAAAAAATATAGAGGGCGGTGGAACCAGATCTGAGAAGGGAGTTAAGTCGCCAAACTTTATCCAGGGTTCTGTGATGAACATAAAATCCAGGTTGAGTGAAGAGTAAAAATAATTTAATACAAAGGTTTTATTCACCAAAGAGCGGGCGTTTATCAGCGCCATCTTTGGAGGAGGAATAGTAGCGTGAGAAGAGGACACTTTTCTTAATGAGCGGAGATTTCCGAGATTAGCTCCTTGCGGCCGAGAGTGGAGACTACATTGGAGAGCAGCCGAGTAACATGACTCCGAAACCGGGGAAAAAAGGACAGAACCAATGATACACCGCTCCTTGCGGGCTCCAGGCAGCAGGGACGCCACGAAGCGCGTTACCTGTCCATAGGTAAGCCTTCAGTTTCGCAATGTATCCTCCGCGGGTTCCTTGTCTCTTCTTTCGTTTTCTCCGCGGGGAGATGAGCGGCCAGCAGCGGATATCGTGCAGGGAGATCAGTTGGAGAGGCTCATGCGATTTGTAGCAGGGACAGTCCACGTTGAAGGATTGGGAGTTAGTGAGTCCACAGCAGAGAGGCGGATGTCAAGGAGAGTTTGTCGGGCGTAGACCAGACGCGTAGAGCAGGAGATGGTTAGCGAACAGAGGACAAGCCAAGAGAGCCACAGACTGCAGGCCGAACACACAGGCGCCATCTTGATTCTCCAATCCAATACGTGCAAACCGAAGCAATGTGAACTTTGTAAGTGTACAGACAGTTTATTAAAAATATATTTTATAATGACAGTACCGTTCACTTATAAAGGGAGGCGGCATCTTGGGAAAACAGTCTCGACCATTTGAACCACGAACAATGTGCTACAAGAGCTGAACTGTGACTTGGAATCTCTCATATATTCAGGGGTGTAGTGGTAAAAAAAGAGGTGGGTAAACTATAAATTCTGTGGTCAGGTGAACCACGACGCGGTCACCTGTAAGGTGGGCCACGGCCTACCGGTGTATGTGTACCATACATCTCTATAGGCTATCATTTGATGGTACCTAGGGTATCACTGGTTGTTCCCTCATAGGTCACACAATCACTATTCAATTCATACGTTAACCTAAGTTCTTGTTAAAAAGACATAGATTAAGGAATCTATGATTGAAATCTATAAAGTTGACTAAATGACAAAAAAGAGAGAAAAAAATATTTAAGAGAGAAAGAGAGGGAGGCTCATATCCAGGGCTTCCAATGCAATGCACTTGTACATAATGGTATCACATTATGCTCCTGTCTTTGTCTTTCTATCAGAATGTTCAAGTACATTCTCACAGATGATAAACAACTTCTCTCTCCTCTCTGTTCCTTCTCTCTCTAATTGTCCTGTCTCTGTTTCTTTATTCACTATTTGTCTTACCTCTATTCCTCCTCTTTTCTCATGTCCTCTCTCTCCCTAATCTCTATAACTCCTCTCTCTGTGCTCTCTGCATCATTGTCTGTTTCACCTCTGTCTGTAAAATGAAGTTAAAATTGAGAAAATACAGCTTAGCACACCACATCCTGTCAAGTAGCAGATTACATTATAAGGCCTATAGATTAACCCTTTCAGACAAACCATTAAAATAATTATTTAGCATCCAATGTTGAGGTATCCAGTCTGAATGCTATAGCCTATCTACACCTTTAAGTTAATTGACTTAATACGGTCTCTGTGCGACTTGCAACTTCGTGTCTGAAACAGGGTTGCCAGATTGGGCGGTTTCCCGCCCAATTGGGCGGTTTTGCATTATTTTTTGCGGGCAAAAATGACTTTGGGCGGGTGGATATAAATTGGGCTGGTTTCGGATCAGTTCGGCGGGTTTTTGTAGCCGAAAACACCGGCACTTCAGATCCTTCTTCCTGCGACCCTCTGTTCAGCAGGCAGCAGTCTCACTCAATCATTCACACACACCCACTCAGCTCTGGCTGAAGTGCCCCCTAAACTCACAACAGACACTCCCAATACCTTCAGCTCACGTCACGCATGCCGACGACGCCCGCACCTTAAACACATGAATATTGCCTCAGGACGTTTTTCTGCAAACCTGGCCCATGACGCATTTTGGCTTGAGGTGGAATCTTTTGAAGATGCTGAAAATCACTGTTTCCAGGATTTATCTTTCAGTTTTATAAAATTGTGCACCCTCCCTGTTGTTTATGATATTGTGTTAATCAAATTATTCAAAATAACAATTTTGCAAAGCGAGTTTCATTTCAACTCTAGGCCTAACTGCCTGTCTCCGGAAAGCTACAACTGTATGGTATTAGATCTAATTGTTCTAAGTCACAGTATCAAACTCCAGTTTGCTATTATATTTGGCGTATTGTCACGAAATGTGGGAACGTTGATATTCGTGGCATATTTGTTGTGTATATTGTTTCGATGTTTGTGTTTTTGTGTCATGCGCCGACCTCTGGACGCTGGGAGAATGTTGGGCACTTGGTTGCTCATTGCGCATGAATGGGGCTTTGGGTAGCTAAATACTCACACCGGCGCGTAATGAGTAATCGAGATGCATATTTGATCCCAGTGTTCCAGAACGGTCGGCGCGTGTTATTATTGTTGACTTCCAGTCCTGTCATGGAGGGGAGAAGTGAGGAGGGGTATGTTTGAGAAAAGAGGAGCTGTTGTGTACTTTATTGATTGAGCCTTAACCTCGTATAATGTCGTACATAATGTATACTGTCCTGTTTGCCAGGCGTACATGTATATAGGGTACCGCGACAAGAGCATCGTAGCTTTATATATATATAGTTGTGCAGCATACAAGACCAGTGTTTGCAGCTCTAAAGAACATGAAAGTACCTCTTCACGGTGTTCAAAATAAATCTAAGAACACAACCTCCCTGCATTCTGGTCTCCA
>JACXGM010031802.1:0-12845 GCA_016801145.1 Umbra pygmaea
CAAAATTTATGTTCAAGTAGTTAACATGCTTTATGGTAGTAGGTGGAAGGATAGTTTAAAATAACTAATTCAGAGTCACTGTATTCTTATGTTTGTAACTTGACTCTTGAGTCTTGTATTGAATTGTTATGTTCTTCTTAAATACATAGTCGTTTAAATAAAATAGTGCTGGTTGGCTTAACCCAGGTTTGAAGTACTGTTTTGTAAAAAGCGCCCCCCCCCAAAACAAATATCACCAGCCGCCACTGCTTCACATTATGACCCATCTGGTGGTTAAATGATTAATGTTTAATAATTGTTATAACATTTTTTATGTAAAATGGTATGCTATACGATTTCTTTAAACACAATTTGGTAGGCATTTCCTTTCTTCCTCCATTAGCTGCCATTACAGCCACTTCATTAATCATTAAACATCATGGCTATTTTGAAATACAAAATCTGAATCTATATCAACCAACAATCAATAAACAATCTGTTTATGAATATCAATATTAGGATATGAAGGGGAAGAACAAATGTTGAGACAGGAAGGAAAGAAGCATGTAAAGTGTCTGAAAGAGGTGAACATGAGGGCTGGAAGAGAGCAGATGAATTACTGAGCGAACAGACAGACAGCGCCTCTGCATAGAGCCCTCTGAATTCTCCAACTGAACTGACAGCATCTGACACCTTGTCCACTAAGATTTATGACATTATAATTAGACATTAGACCTAGTCAAAATCACTAGTGAACACCCTATAGCAATGTAAATAATGTCAGGTTGGCGCTAGCCTTTGCCTGCCTATTTTGGGAAAATATTCTGTATTAACTCTGTATGTCAGAAGGTAATTTCAGTGGTTTCATGCATAGAGAACACAGTGTCATCACTGTTGATCAGTGGCTAATCATGTCAATTCTGCTTTTTTTGTTTTTAAAACTGTTAATCTTGATGTTTTCTGTGCTTCCTAGTCAAAGCTGTCTTGAACTTTCTGTGAACCTACTGATAAAACGTAGACTCAAGCTGCTGTAAGTGACTAACATGCCTGGCTTTTCTCAGCCGACTCTTGTTGCTCTGAGTAAACAGGGCAGAGCCACTGGAGGCTGCTCATATACTCTGGGAGAGATACACTGCCTGAATCAAGCCAAAGGGAGCAAATAAACTGTGTGGTTCATTCAGTTCTTCTTTGCTAGAACAACATGGTTCCCAACTGTTTTGTATAATTTTATATATGCTCTATATAATCTTTATCAGGTTGATCTTGCACTGTAAGAAAATATTACACAAAAATATGAGATAAATATAACCATTTTATGAAATAAAAATCAACTGAGAGGTTCCCATACCAAGAGACGATGTTAAAGGTAAGAAACGTCCTGTGAGTGACCTGTAGACTGTGTCACAATGTCTGTAGACTCTGTCCTTGTTCTGTGTCACTACATGATGGTTTCTCCCCTATGTGTTTTGTTTTGGTTTTGTTTCCCGCTCCTTTTGTCACATAATCCTGTCACATGTTTTGATTAACCAATCGGTTCTGTTGTTTAGTCCACACCTGCACCTCCTTCCCTCGTTAGTACAGTATTTAGTTCTGAGTGTTTGTGAGTCCTGTGTGGTTCTTTGTTCTTGTCCAGGTATGTGTAGTAGTTGTCTTTAGTCTTTTCATATGTTTAGTGTAAAGTGTTTCTTGTGTTTGTATATGTTATAGGGTCTGTTCTTGTGTTGTTCTTGTTTAGTATGTTAGGTTTCATTGTAGTCATGTATTCTTGTCTATGTGTTCCTCTTCAGTTCCTCTTTGTGGTTTGGATATAAATATATGTTCAGTGAAGATGCGCCTGCCTCCTCATCCTTGGAGCCGTGACAGAAAGAACCACCTTTATCAAATGGAGGCGGCGTCTTGTTCTTGGGGGTTTTTCGCCTGGAAGAAGGGGTTGGAGGTGGAGGAGCTGATCCTGCCTCCACCGCCGGAGTTTAGAGATGTCCCGGCGATGGAGGATTTGGAGCTCCCTGCTCTGCTGCCACCGGACCTCCCAGAACCCCTGTCGTCCGGACCCCCTGCTCGGCTGTTTCTGTCGTCCGGACCCCCTGCTCGGCCGTCGCCGACGTCCAGACCCCCTGCTCGGCCGTTGCTGACGTCCGGACCCCCTGCCCCTGGGGTAGTTATTTTCTAGGGTCGTGGGGTGAGTTGGGTGGAGATGACGTGGGTGGGCCGTGACCGGCCTCGCTCTCCGGTACTGTTGGTGGCGGTGTATGCACCTTCGGTGGGTTGCGATCCGCCACTAAGCCCCGAAGAAGAAGAAGTCCTGTGGTTCTTTGTTCTTGTCCAGGTATGTGTAGTAGTTGTCTTTAGTCTTTTCATATGTTTAGTGTAAAGTGTTTCTTGTGTTGCAGGTCATGTTTGTATATGTTATAGGGTTTGTTCTTGTGTTGTTCTTGTTTAGTATGTTAGGTTTCATTGTAGTCATGTATTCTTGTCTATTTGTTCTTGTCCAGTTCCTCCTTGTTTGAATAAGTACATGTTTAGACGCACCTGTCTCCTGTTCATTGGAACCGTGACACCGTGGTAAGGGTGTGTATTGGCAATGAGGCTCCCCAGTTTCCTGAGGAGAGAGAGCCACTGTCTTGTTTTTTTATTAATATAGTTTACGTTGGGATGAAAGGTGAGTTTATTGTCAATCACTGTTCACAGATATTTCAAATGAGTGACCTGTTCCACTTCCTGCCCCTTCTGGCTTAAAGAATGGCCCTATGCTGCCTGCTCACATCCCCCCCTCCCAGACACAGCTCCTTGGTCTTCCTGCCATTTAGGTCAAGGAAGCTGCCATCAAACTAGGTGGCAAGGTGGTTGATATGCTGAGAGTATGAAGGGCTGATAAAATCCTGCAGGCAGGCATACAAACAACATACTAATTGAATGCAGGGGATGACAAGACAGTCCGGGTAAAGCAGTACATACAACAATCAGACACCAAAGGGTACTACTGGATCACTGTGCCATGGTCTGAGCCGTTAGATATGGTCACTAGTTGGTTAAACCCATTAAAGCGCTCTTGATTTACATAAAAAATGTATTTTAATCTTGTAGTATGCACTTGACATAGACATTTTAACGTTCATATATATTTATTTAACTTGAACTCTTTACGTCACAGTTTACATTACTATTTACAGTCAGTATTTTCTTGTCAGCTCCACCAATAACAGGAATGGAGGATGACACAAAGACCAAAATATATGACTTTATTCTGTCATGCAGTTCCAGAAAGTATTTAAAAAGTCCGAAACTGCATATTACACATACAGTAGACGTATTGTGCTGAGCCACAGCATATCCCACCAAACGGAATGGTCTACACCACTATGTTTAGTACAGAGGAATTTTCTAAACATTAATAGTAACATTGGAAACATAAGACATGAACAACATGCTGGCAAAGTGACACTATCGCAGATTTGCAGTTTCAAAACAAACTGAAAAGTAACTAAATTAAGAGGCAAAACATGCCAGGCTAGAGGAAATATTGGTAATATTTCTGTATTTTTTATATAAAAATAAGAGTGGTGATTATATACTATGTGATAGGATATGCCATTGACGCAAATGTCTGCTTTCTGAATTACTATTTTGTTTCATTTGCATCACTTAAGACCTGTTAAAAACAACTTGCCCTTTGATTTCATAGTAAGTGCATGATAAAATCTCAGAAAGGTCTACATTGCTACACACGACTCCTACAGTATGGATTTGCCTACTTTATTACCCTCTGTCAACACACACAACAATATTAACATTCTAGGCTTAACATTCCTCACCTGATATTGAATATGATTTGTAAGGTCTGTTCAAATTTGAGTGGAATAACTACAAAATATGACTAACGAAACAACAATATATTAGAATTTAATGTTTAAGTAAAGCAAGTGTCTAAACATCCAGTGTGTTTGATGTCATGCTGAAGAAGGTGTGTTTGCTGCTAGATTCATGGCTCAATTAATGTAGACGGACTAGTCACACTCTTACTACCACTCTCTGTTCTATATCTACCTGGGTCTGTTAGTCAAGTCTTTAAATGATGAAATGATAGACATAGTAACAGTTAATCCCTTGCTGAAGAGGATTTTAGTTTTTACATTGTCATTCACAAAAACTCATCCACACCCGGGAGAGCTGTATCAATTGGCACCATCTCATGCTTCTCAGGCTTTGTACGGAATTCTACAATCAGGATATTAACCCTGGTCAATGTGACTCAGTTGTGGTGCATGGCAGCAACCTATGCCACTACAACAGAGGTGGGACCAAGTCATGGTTTTCAAGTCACATTTGGTTGCAACAATAACAATTCAAATTTTAATGTTGCCTTCAAAATAAAGGTCTGCAGAGTGTATAGTTTTAGTTTGTATTATGTAAGATACATTTTCAAAGGTAAAATCTATGTAGGGGAAATTCTAAATTATGAACATTTTCTATTTCAATAATACTTTACATGGGTTAAATAATATGTTAAGGTGGAGCATACTGAGAAATGTTTAGAGCTTAAGTTAATGTAGAGACCATTATATAATGTAAAAAATCCCATTTTGATGTTATTGTTGCTAATTTGCTTGTGCTCATTATATTTGGAGATTATTTTCTTTAACCTATGTAAAGTATTATTGAAATAGAAAATGTTCCTCATTTTTAATTTCCCTCACATAGATTTTACCTTTAGAAATCTAGTCTACATAATACAAACTAAAACTATAGACGTTCTGCAGACCTTTATTTTGAAGGTAACATACAAATTAGAAGTCTCATTGTTGCAGCCAAATGTGACTTGTGACTTAAACAATGACTTGGTCCCACCTCTGCACTACAATGGTTGGTTATTTTTATGAATCTAAATCCATACTATCTACTGAACCATGCCCACATTCTTCTTATTTACATGGTTTGGGAAATCAGTGAGTAATTTTAATTATACAGATTTTGACACTCTTGGTTATTGGATTCTATTTGAGCATCTGTCAACATGAATTCTTGTTGAGCCACACTAGCATGTTCATTTAGTACCCTAAAATGTGTAAAGTATGTACAAACATTTTACAGTAATTTATGAATGGTTATCTGATATGGATAGAAAAACCTTAGTCATTGTGTCATCAAAATTCAAAGTTCTGAAATTCAGAGCAAAGAAAAGATCTGTCAAAATACCTTTGGAGTTCACTTTTGAAAGCTGTCAAAAATGTATGTAAATGTAGATACAATTTCACAATTTACAAACACCAAGGGACAGAGGTAGACAAACAATCAATATTTTATCAATCCTATGTTTCCTTCATGCACTATTTTCCTCACATAATAAAAAAGTATTTTTTGTACATGCTCTCCATTTTTTATATTTTCACATTTGTAAATGTCATTATTTAATGGGTGTTGATCTTAATTGCTGCGGTCCTAGTCAAAGATTAATCAACATTGGTGGGCAAGTAAAATCAGTCTCTAGCTTCTGTAAAATCAGTGCTCAAAGTGGGGTGGTACTCACCGGTACTCAGTACCCGCACTTCTACATTTTACTCTTAAGCGTTCCTGCACTTTTTCTTGCAACCACTGACAGAGAAAGCGTCAGTGTCAGAGAGAGATTGGTAATGACCCTAATGTTACATAAACTAAACTACCCAGAACCTACTTCAGATCTCTTGACGAATCACGTAAAGGTAAGCAGTCAGCCCACGCTATCAGAAGTTCGCTTCTCCACGGACGCTAGTTGGAATAATCTGTCTGACCGGGTGCTGTCTGACCATAACAGATTTTTCACAGTTGAAAACCTAGAAACTAAAAAGAAGTGTGTCTTTATGTTAGCGTGGCTTCAGAAAGGTACTAAAAGAATGTGTGTGCCAGAGCCAGACATGTCAACAGAGGTCCAAGTCCAACGAGAAACATTGGGTACAATTCATGAGCTTCAAACTAACGTTGATTAAAACCCTTCACAGTCTCCCTAGACGTTCTAGAGTGTCAAGCGCGATTATCTCACGAACCATACATGCTTGGTACCTTTTGAAAGAGGAAGATCAGACGAAAAGAATGAGTGGTCGCTCATTCATCCATGTGGGTTAAACAGAGCCGGAGCTATGGCGCCTTAAAGTCTGTAATGTTTTTTAGACGGTTGTCTTTTTTACCAAACACATTACAGACAGGAAGTAAGAAATAGCTGGGATTTCAAAAACGATTTAAAAGATGAAATATAGTAAACAATGGGTGCAGCATTTTGATGTTGACTTGTTTGTATGGCCTTCAAACTTTTCACACTGGTCCAGGAGCCCTGGGGGCTTGATAATATGCATTAAAAAGCTTTATTCCTCATGGTTTCCTTTTTTACACATAAAAAACAACAAAATATACATTTGTTCTTTAGGTGTTTTTTATGATCACATGGCCTATCTGACCAAATGCATTACTTTTGCTTTCCCAGGCTCAAGTAAACTCACACACTCAAACAAACATCAAACCAAAGCACATATTGTAAAGGAGAAAACGGCAAGTAAGACTTCCTTTGTTATTTACTCTGTGCATACAAATATACATTTTATTTTGACTTTATTTAACCAGGTGGGCCGACTGAGAACAGTTTCTCATTTGCAATGGTGACCTGGACAAGTTAAAGCACAATGGTGCAAGACAACATATATAAATAAATTCCAGTGTCCTTCCTTATCCAAGATCCCGACTGTTCTGTGCAATCTCAGGTGAGGTGAGTTTAGGAGAAATATGCTTCTTAAGGCAGGATTCTGTCACTCACTTTCTAATGGTAATGATCTTTTAAAAAAAGCTGCCAAAATGTAGTCCAACCCTATTCCATCCAGTTTTCTGGAGGCTTGCTTTAGGGTTCTGGTGTTTTCTCTATACCAGGGAGCAAGTTTCTTGTTGCGGATATGTTTCATTTTTAGCGGTGCAACAGCATCCAGGGTGTTACACAGGGTTAGGTGTAAATATTCAGTTAGATCATTCACAGGTGTGTTAACTCTGAAATCATGTGTATGGTAGTTTGAGTCAGGAAGGGCATCCAAGAATCCAAGAAGGGTTGTCAGAGAATTTATCTTGCGGCTCTTAAAAGTCTGCATTAGGTTCCGGTTTGAACAACTGATGTGACAGTAAATGTAATGAAATGGTGGTCAGAAATTCCCGGATTATGAGGAAAATCGCTGAGATCCAGAACATCTATTCCATGAGACAAAACAAGATCCAACATGTGACTGGCAGTGTGTAGGTCCTGAGACATGTTGGACAAAACCCAGTGAGTCAATTATTGCTCTAAATGCCTTTTGGAGAGGGTCATTTGAGTTCTCTATATGGATGTTAAAATCACCACAAATTATAATACTATCTGCCACGACTACTAGGCCAGATATGAATTCAGGGAATTCATTAAGAAACACTGTGTATTTCTTATTGAATAGGTAACCTGTAGATAGTAGCTATAAAAACAGATTGATTAAGCCACATAAATTTCATGAGTAGAACCTCAAACAACACAAACCCAGTAATTTTGTTTTTGTCAGTTTCATAAATGTTGGCAACACCACCACCTTTGTGAGATTCACGGGGATATGATCACCAGTGTAACCAGGAGGAGAGTATCACAAGTGTTGGTGATGTAGAGAGGGAGACCCAAATGCAGGTGGTTGTAGATGGTTCTTGCTGTACAACATGATATGGTTGCAGGGTACACTTGGAGTCTGCAGCCAGGGCGTGATGGAGAGGGGGCAGCATCAGCTGGATGTTTGCAAAGGGGCCTGTGGCAGGTGGAACATCAGCGTACACCCATCAAGGCTCACCGGCGGGTGTATATGGTGCCATACAGGCTCCTGGTGGGGCTACTGCTGACTGCTCTGGCTGCCAAAACGATGGAGACACAGACTGTCTGCATAGCCCATAGCCTCCCCCCAAAGATTAATTGGGGAGACTCCAGTCCATCTCCTCAAACTCCTCCTCAGACTCTCCCTCTGAAGAAAATAGCTCCAACTCCTCCTTTACATGGGGAAATTTCCAGGGCTCCAATGTGGTGGTTTCTGCCTGGCTGGAAATATTCCCTATACAGCCACAACAGTGGGGTTTAGCCGAAGGCCCTACGGAGACTTTGATATTCCTCCTCCGCCGTCTTAGTTTTTCTGGTCTCGAAATCTCTCCGTAATGGTCGGTCATTCTGTCACGAGTGTTGGTGATGTAGAGAGGGAGACCCAAAGGCAGGTGGTTGTAAATGGTTCTTGCTCATTTATTTATACACAATCCAGGGAAAACATACACGATATGGTTGCAGGGTACACTTGAAGCGAGTGCACATAGATATACCTATATAGCCTAAGCACTCTCACAGTGGCACGAAGCACTGATGGCTAAAATACATAGGTAAAGAGCGTACGCATAACTTCCAAACTTCAGACACTTACTTGTCACAACTTTACATATAGACATGTAGCTCCAGGATAGACTTTCAACATGAACAGATGGACAGTACAACGGAACGCATAACACACTGACAATATATCAATGCTCGACACCTCACGCCAGTCTGGCCAGTCTTTAAATAAGGAAACTCTAACAGACTAATAGAACACAGCTGAATGTAATCATCCTCATTAGAACTACAAAACACAGCCTAACCCACTCTAGCATATAATCTAGCACTGGCCAGGCTAGCAAGAGGTGTCACAACCCTTAAAGGGACATTACCAAATTGTGTGACATAACCAAGGAACTAAAACACCATGCAATCCATAGAATATATTACAGAACACAAAAATACATAAACTTAACTGAAATATATATGAATGAATCCAGTCTTAGTTCATGTTCGCCAGCCCACACTGGGCTGGGCATTACAGAGAGGCCTCATTGAGGGAAATACATTTATCAGGCTTAAGTCAGGTTTCACATAGCCCAATCATATCAAGTTTATGATCCGTAATTAATTAATTGACTATGATTGCCTTTGAGGTAAGGGAATCAAACATTTAGTGGTCCTATTTTTTGTTTTGTAATTTAAATCTTTTTCATTCATGACAGAAATGGTGGAGGGCTTTATTTCAGTAAGATTACTAAGGTGAACACCATCTTGTTTGTCTTTACTCTACCTGGATCAAGGTACAGTCACAGTCTCAATGGGGAAAACTGAACTCACTTCACTGGCTATGCTAACGGTGGACTCCACTAAGCTATCAGACTGGCTAATCGCCCGCAGCCTAAACTGCACCCTATTTCATGGTGACGCTATTGGAGTTAGACTCCTGTCTATGTTGCTAGATAAAAGAAGAGCATCATTCCAGCTAGGATGGAGTCTATCACTCTTCAGCAGGCTAGGCTTGACTGTTTTTCTATATGAGTCCCAAAAAGAGGGCCAAATATCTACAAATTCTATCTCCTGTGACAGACAGAACTCAGTCTTCAGCCAGCGATTTACAAGCTGAAGCTATGTTCTGCTTAACCTCTGACTGCTTCATCCTAAAATTGTTGGTGCCAATGTGAATAAAAATATACACTCTAGCCTTGCCCGTTTTTGATTTAACTAGCACAAACCTCAGATTAGCCTCTACGTCGGTAGCCCTGGCCCCAGGTAAACACTGTATACTCGCTGGCTGATTCTTCAGTCAAATATTACGGGTAATGGAGTCACCGATTACTAATCTTTTCATTTTGTCATTGGTCCTGCTTAGACACATCTGCCGCTCAATCCCCAAAAGAGATGACTCAGGTGCTGAGTCAAAATCCAGTGGGTAAAAGTGTAGAATTCGACACCAGCAAGTCAATAGTGTCCTGTCCAAGCAACCATGAGAAAGTTGTCCAGCTGCATGGACAGTGTGTACATTTAACTCTGAGAGTACATATAACACTGGTTTCGGGGTCTATATACAGTCGTATGCAAAAGTTTAGACACCCCTGAAAATTTGCATGATTTTTATTTATAAATAATTGGGAGTTTGGATCAGAAATTTCATTTTAATCTATCAAATAAATGAAGGACACAGTAATATTTCGGTAGTGAAATTAGGTTTATTGGATGAACAGAAAATGTGCAATATGCATCAAAACGAAATTAGACAGGTGTATATATTTGGGCACCCCAACAGAAATATCACATCAATATTTAGTTGAGGCTCATTTAGCAGAAATAAAAGCCTTGTGTTCGCTTCCTATTGCCTGTTATGAGTGTCTGGATTCTGAATGAAGGTATTTTGTGCCATTCCTCCTTGCAAAACTTCTCCAGATCAGTTAGGTTTGATGGTTGCCAAGCATGGACAGCCCGCTTCAAATCACCCCACAGATTTTCAATGATATTTAGGCCTGGGGACTGGGATGGACATTCCAGAACATTGTACTTGTTCCTCTGCATAAATACCAGAGTAGATTTTGAACAGTGTTTTGGGTTGATGTCTTGTTGAAATATCCAGCCCCAGTGTAACCTCAACTTTGTGACTGATTCCTATACATTATTCTCAAGTATCTGCTGATATTGAGTGGAATCCATGCAACCCTCAACTTTAACAAGATTCCCAGTAACGGCACTGGCCATGCAGCCCCACAGTATGATAGAACATCTGTCAAATTCTACTGTGGGTAGCAAGTGTTTGTCTTGGAATGCTGTGTTCTTTTGCCGCCATGCATAAAGCCCCTTGTTATGACCAATTGACTCCATCTTTGTTTCATTAGTCCACTGCACCTTCTTCCAAAATGAAGCTGGCTTGTCCAAATGTGTGTTTGCATACCTCAAGCGAGTTTGCGGCGTGTGTGCAGAAAAGGTTTCTTCCGCATCACTCTCCCGTACAACCTCTCCTTTCGCAAAGTGTGCTGAATTGTTGAATGATGTACAGTGACACTATCTGCAGCAAGATGATGTTGTAGATCTTTGGAGGTGGTCTGTGGGCTGTTTTGACCATTCTCACCATCCTTCACCTTTGCCTCCAATATTTTACTTGGCCTGCCACTTCTGCCCTTAATAAGAACTGTGCCTGGGGTCTTCCATTTCCTCACTATGTTTCTCACAGTGGACACTGACAGCTTAAATCTCTGCAATAGCTTTTGTAGCCTTACCCTAAACCATATTGTTGAACAATCTTTGTTTACAGGTCATTTGAGAGTTGTTTTGAGGACCCATGTAGCCACTTTTCAGAGGAGAGTCAAAGAGAACAACATCTTGCAATTGGCCATCTTAAATACATTTTCTCATGATTGGATGTACTCTATGAAGTTCAAGGCTTAATGAGCTCACCAAACCAATTGTGTGTTCCAATTAAGCAGTGCTAGGTAGTTACAGGTATTCAAAACAACAAAATTACAATGGTGCCCAAGTTTATACACCTAATTTCATGTTGATGCATATTGCACATTTTCTGTTAATTTAATTAACCTCATTTCACTACCGAAATATTACTTCGAAGCTTTGGTTCGGGGGAACCTGACTGCCCTGCCGGAACATTCGCAGATGGCTACACAATGGATGCATGGGAGAAGTGGCGGGTCGTGTGTCTGGCGGCTCTTTCTATGGAGAACGTTGAAGATATCTAGCTATTCGGAACCTTGAGAACAGGTCTTCTGCTGATGGGATTAGGCATCACCCTGGTTTATCGTGAAACTAAGAAGACGGTGACAGCTGTTCATAGCCCCACAGGGCTGCCCTTCATGATTGAAACAGTGGATAGAGCTGTCTGCACTCAGACTGGGTCTATAAATCACAATTTGGCTAAAATCATGGAGAAGCTTACAGCTTTGCAAAGGCAAATGGATCGTTTTGGAGACCAAAATGGACCAAACTGACCAGAAGGGACCAGACGCGTAAATTGGAATGCGGCTGCTTACCCCAAATCGTATCTATTTCGGCTCCCCACAACCAGCACTGGCCTTGGCCAAGGCAGCTGTTGGAATAACAACTCCTCCCAGATAGCACTGCAGAGAGAAGCTCTTGTGTTCCTTCCCCCATCACCAGACACCTGGTGACTGTTGACCCTGTCTGGGACATGACCAAGATTGTCTCACACACACAAACTCTTACACATATCTACAGATACGCAATCACCCGCCCCCCCCATCCCATGCCTTCGCCACTTTATACCCGCCAGCCTGACAGACTAGTCCGTGAACAGCGCCTATATGGCAGAAGGTCCGGATGGCTGCCTTGTCTGGTTGTCTACCTCAATTTCCCCACGCTCACCACGCCCTGCAAGTCTTGTTCAGAGTGTACTGATTGTGCTAATGTTGCTGAGGTGCTTTCATCCTCACCTTTCCTCATGTAATGCTGTATTGTTTTTCTTAATCCCTGTCTTCCTGTCCTGTCTACCCTCCTTGTCATATTGTTTGAGATTATTTAAATTTATTTATAAATGAAAATTATTTTATAAATGAAAATCATAGAAATTGTCAGGGGTGCCTAAACGTTTGCATACAACTGTAGGTCCAAGAGTTTGGTTTTCAGCGAACACTGTCAAAAATGTAAAATATATACTCCCAAATCTTAACACTGTAAGAGTAAGAATGTACTCTTTAAGTGTTGTTTTTTACACACTCTCAGGGCCTGATTTACTAACCCTAGCGCAGTTTGCACTGCGTCTGTTTATGCGAGTTCGGTAATTGCGCACGCTATGCTTCCACATTTAGCGTGGTATTTATCAAACCCGATACCCATTACGCAATCAGCGCGTACTCCGCCCTCCATTAGCGCGCCTCTAAAAGCGCAAACAATGGCCCCGTATGTATCTATCATGGATCTCCCTAAGGAAAAAGAAAGCGCAAGCGTAAATTTAGTGAAGATGAAATTAACATCTTAGTGCATGAAGTAACAGCAAATCTGATATATATTACAGGGCAGAACATCCACACCCTCGGAAATACATCCAATT
>JACXGM010031803.1:0-12844 GCA_016801145.1 Umbra pygmaea
TGCCCCCTGATTTTCAATAGTTTTGAAATAATATGAATATTTACAGCCATGCATAGGCGTAATTGTATGGGGGGACAGGGGGACACGTCCTCCCCAATATTTAAAAAAGGACATTTTGTCCCCCCCAATAATTGATAGTATAAGTACGATCCAATAATTGATAGAATAAGTACAATTATGTGGCCAATATCAATGTGACCGTTCGTGCATGTCTTTACTCTTCATCTCCTGCTCCAAATTTCAAACTCTGGTCCGGTCAGCCTACTTCCCAAGTCCATTCCACCTGCCTTATACTGTACTGTATGAAGAAACTGATTTCACCAGAAATCCATGTCATGTTTTACACTTTACCGGTGTACCTACTCATGTCTGGTCAAACTCGTGAGTACGGAGCAGAAATTAAACAGACCTTCTTTCGCACTGTTTATGGATGGTAAATACCCACAGTTTGCTGACCTCAAAGATAACGACAGGTGTTATATTGGACTTGCATTTCACTTGAATTTTGACTTAAAAATGTTGATTTCAAAATGTATTTAATTACAATATAGCTTGAAATGTATCCAACGTTTGACAAGCTAGCCACGGACAACTAATATTCAATACAGGCTAGCTAGAAGTTAGTCAGCCTGTACAGAACAGTACTTGTATGTAGCATCTATTAGCTAGTCAGGCTTCCTGAGAGGTTACAGCTTGCAAGTCCCATCCATCCCAGATCTGAGCTAGCGTCTTGTGCCACTTGGTGTCTTCTGAATTGGGGGATCAAACGCTAGTGATCAGACAGCTCTGACATTTGTTCTTTCGTTCATCATTTTCATCCCTTTAGAATTTAGTTGCCATTGCATTTTACAGCAGTGCATGATGATAATGAACAGGAGAATTACAGCAGCAGCTGACATCCTTTCTATGCATGTTCTGTAATACAGGACACCATACTGGCATTAATTACTCTGAACTGCTTTTCATTTTTTCATTTGCCAGGGTTCAAATGAATCTTTTCATCCACAAGCCAAACAGCTAGTGAATGTTCAAACTTTACCAGCCACTCAATAGATTACTATTGTTTTTTGGCTGGTGAATGAAGCAATACTTCCAGCCACCTGCTAATTTTGAACCCTGGCTGTGGCATTTAAACAATACTCAATTAGTACTAAGGGGCCCAAAGTGTGCCAAGAAAATATCCCCTATACCATTACACCACCCGCATGAACTGTTTATAGGCAGTTGTTTACTCCAAATTCTCACCCTACCTTCTGAATTTTGCAGCTATTGTCCAAGTTTGGTTGGCCTGTGCAAATTGTAGCCTCAGTTTCTTGTTCTTAGCTGACAGGAGAGGCACTCAGTGTGGTCTTCTGCTGCTGTAGCCCATTTGCTTCAATGTTCAACATGTTGTGCATTCAGAGATGCTCTTCTGCAGACCTTGGTTGCAGAGGTGGGTAGTAAAGAATAACATTTACTTTGTTACATTTACTTGAGTAAATTTTTTCGGTAATTGTACTTTTTAGAATATATTTACAGATGGGTACTTTTACTCTTACTCAAGTAAATTTCTAGTGAAAAAACTGTACTTTTACTTTGCTACATTCGGTGGCGTTCCACCGCTACTGTCAAATGGTAATAGTAGGTTAATATGACTTGTTCGCAGGTCTTGCGAAACACTGGAGAGGCTGCTTCGCGAGAGGTGGCAACGCATCAATCACCCGCTTATGTTTAGCGCACGTTTAGTTAAAAAATTGGTTCTATATCGTGAAGCTCCGCCCCGTAGGGGGAGCTCTAGCTCCTAGTGGTTTTTCCCTCCTGCGCAGCAGGTTGCATCTGAAAAAGTTTGCATATACGTTACTTCCTACCAGTGACCGCGCCAGCTATATAAGGGGTCCACCCCGCCATGACATTCTCCCTTTTTCTTCAGCCGCATCTGGTTCGAAGCTGCATCCCCAACGACAACGTTAGTTTTTGTATACCGGATCTACACTCCGTCGACTTCATCATTATGTCTTTCCCAGTCTGCGTTTTCAACAGAGCATGTCGTTGCCACCGCCTCACAGAAGACGGTGAGACCCACGGTTTCTGCGTGGCTTGTCTGGTGGTCGAACACGCGAGGGCCGCGTTGCTCCCTAATCCGATATGCTCAGTTTGCGCTGCCATGCCTCCTAAACACGGTCTAGGAGGGAGGCCTTCTTCACCGAGCCTGCTCCTGTGGAGGAGCCAGGTGAGGCTTCGGCGTCGACCAGTGAGGGGCCTACGCCACGTGCTCAAAAAGTCCTCTACTAAACACAGAGAGAGAACGTCTCGTCACCGAGACACGCCCACACCCTCTGTGCCCGAGCCCGCTTAGCCCGTGCCTGTACTTCAACCTCAGCGCCCCGGCGTGCAACAACGTCATTGCCAGGCATCCTGGAATACCTCCATGCTGCCGTTGAACAAGAAAAGGAAGCAATGACATTTTCAGGAGGGGAACCCTAACCCAGACCTATCCAACCCCGTTCTGGGTGGAGACAGAGTTAAGTTTAATAAACATGTTTAATTTTTTAAAAGGAAGAGCTCTGGTTAGTCCAGCACACCATTCATTAATGATATAGAAGTTCATTTACTGAACCTAAACATAGGATCTTGATAAAAACTAAAAAAAAAAAAATATATATAGGGGCGCAGATGGCTCAGTGGGTAGGGAGTCAGACTTGTAGTCAGAAGGTTGCCAGTTCGATTCCCGACTTAGCCAAATGTTGTTGTGTCCTTGGGCAAGACACTTTACCCTAATTGCTCCCAGGTTGTTGCTGTAAATAAGAAATTGTTCTTAGTCAACTTACCTGGTTAAATAAAGGTTAAAATTAAATATACATATTTACAGTCGTATGCAAGATTTTAGGCACCCCTGACAATTTCCATGATTTTCATTTTTAAATATTTGGGTGTTTGGATCAGCAATTTCATTTTCATCTATCAAATTACTCAAGGACACAGACATGTTTTGGTAGTGAAATTAGGTTCATTGGATTAACAGAAAATGTGCAATATATATCAAAACGAAAATAGACGGGTGCATAAATTTGGGTGCATCCAATCTTTTAAGGTGGCCAATTGCAAATTGTTCTTTCTGAAGAGTGGCGACATGGGGGCCTCAAAACAACTCTCAAATGACCTGAAAGCAAAGATTGTAAGCACAACAATGAAACTTTCAAGGAGAGTTATGTGAAAGTGCTCCAAGTAGTCTGAAATTCAGGGTTTTTGCTTCTTATCAATCAGATCGAAAGTAACTGGTAACTAACTACTTGAGTAGTTTTTTCTTTGAATACTTTCTTACTCTTACTCAAGTAACTTTTACGGTTGCCACTTTTTACTTTTACTTGAGTAAATATTTCCATAAGTACTTGTAATTTTACTTGAGTACAGATTTTGGCTACTCTACCCACCTCTGATTGGTTGTAACAAGTGGTTATTTGAGTTACTGTTGCCTTTCTATCAGCTCGAACCAATCTGTCAATTCTCCTCTGATCTCTGCCATCAACAAGGCATTTTTTTTCCAGAGAACTGCCACTCACTTTATTTTCTCTTTTCTGGACCATTCTCTGTAAATGAAAATCTCAGTAGATCAGCACTTTCTGAAATACTCAAACAAGCCCTTCTGGCACCAACTACCAGACCACGTTCAAAATGACTTAAATCACATTTCTTTCCCATTCTGATGCTTGGTTTGAACTTCAGCAGATCACCTTGACCATATCTTCATGCGTAAATGCATTGACTTGCTGCCACATGATTGGCTGATTATATATTTGCGTTAATGTTTAGTTGAACAGGTGTACCAAATAAAGTGACCGGTGCATATTTAGAGCTAATAGTCTTTAGCAGGCATATTACTAGCTGCTTGTCAATCAATTGAGTTATAATGTAGTCTATGCTGATGCTGGAATCATTATAGAGAGAGTCTAATGTTTGAATCATTATAAAGAGAGTCTAATGTTTGAATCATTATAGAGAGAGTCTAAAGTTTGCTTGACAATCACATAAGAACATAATGCCTGGTTGTGTACAGGCCTAATACATTTTTACACAATAAATGTCATGTCTTTACTATTATTCCCACTAAATAAAATGTGTACAGGAGTCAACACATTAGTTCCCACATCTGTCTCTGACATTGTCCCCCCAATGTGTGACTGACTATTTCGCCCTTGCAGCCATGCATTCCTGTTCATGCACAAAATGTTTTCCTGTTTAGATCAGCGTGACGCAAACGAATAATAGACAGATTTAAAGAAAATAAAAGCGGAAAATAAATTCCTTTAAAACTGAAAAAGGGGAATAATATTGTAAATATAACAAATTGTCTTGTTATAAAAGTAATAACGAATTACTTGAATTGAGAAACTGAGTTAAGTTATTCATTACCACAAAAAAATGGCGATGGCAGGTGTTCATTTCGAAAGCTGTCGGGGGGTAAAAGCAAATGAATGTATTAACTTTCAAAGGAAAAAAGTTAAAAACCTTTGAAAGTTATGCATCTGGTGTTTCTCTGCCAAATTCTTCCAACGGTAATACCTGTAACGTCCGGCCCATGAGGGGCCCGGGTATGGACTTCCTTTTGGTTTTATTAGTGTCTCTTGTGTATATGTCTGCCTTTGTTGTATTCAATGTATGTGGTCTTCAGTGCAATGCATGGTGGTTTTGTATCATGTTTAGTTTCACATGTTCCCTTTGAGTTCTTTCCTAATTGTGTTTGTGGTTTAGATTACTACCCTGTGTGTTTGTTGTGGTTCCCCCTGGTGTCCCTTCTGTGTCATGCAGGTGTTTCGTTTGTATACTGTCATCACCATGGTTGCCGGTGTATGATGATTACGTCCCAGGTGTCTTTCATTAGCCCTCATGTATTTAGTTTGTGTGTTTGGTTCTGTCCGTGTCGATCAATGTTCACTATTACTTGTTCCCTGTTACGTGTTTCCTGTGGCGTGTCCCTTGTCTATCGTTTTATATTATATGCGGTTTAGCCCCTCGTGGCAGTATTTGTTTTCGACATCCTTTGACAATAAATACACATTGTGTTTGAAGATACCTTCGCATCTGTCTCATCTATATAGCTTCATTGATGGATACACGTGACAATACTAAGAAGCAGAGGGTCCATTTTCCAGAGTTTACGTATTAAATTATGTGTGGGTCACATACAGTATTATAGATCATGGATGGGCAACATTGATGATAGAGAGGGCCACAAAAGTGTTATCCTCACTACCGGAGGGCCACAATAATATTTTGGCCTCTGAAAGGGTCATACTTTGTCTTACAGTGAAGTGCTTTATAGCTTTGGATTCAGAAGACTCTTAACTACATGATGAATACATAAAATACAACATTCAGAGACATTGATTTTGATGCACAATGTCACATAGAGCCCAAAAAAATAATGGTTAATTTAGTTAAATATTGTAAAATACATGTAAACCATGAATAATACTAGTGTAAAATACATACTAGCATGCCCCCAGGTCTTGAGAACCAGTGTGACAAATAAGTAAATAAAACACTGTATGAACACAGCAAATTGTAATTTCTTTAGTGTTAACTAAACAGTGTTAACTGATGTGTTAAATTAACAGTTGTGAGTGTCAAGTGGGGTTCTATCTACACTGGGGTGTTGTCAACACAACTGAACCCCAGTGTTGGTGTTAATAAACAGTATTTACTTTAACACTGTGACACAATTTCCCAGAATGCTTCGCTGCACATTTATTTTAGAGTTATTTTTAGTATATTTTCTGCTTTGTGCATTCATGAATTGATTAGTTTATGTCTAATTATTAAACAATAATAATATTTTTTTATTTTTGAAAACTTGTTCAAACTGTAAGTGATATTATCGAATGCAAACATTACTGAGATTAGTGTTCCCGTAGATGTAGTTTCACTAATCTTTTTCAGTCTGTAAGTACTTCACCAATGGAATTTTATTGAATGCAGTTTTTGAGAGATAAAACATTACAACTGTTGGATAACCTTTCAGTTGGATTTCAACATGTACTGTATAAAAACAAATCTGTTGCTGTAAAAAAGACGATGTCACATTTATTTAAAAAGGCATGCTGGAAAATATGCAAATTAAAAAACGAACACTTCTAGTGTAAGGGAATAACACAAATCAGTGTTAAAACTACACTCTCATATGTAAAGAACACTGTGAGTGTGTAATTTAACCCTAGTAAAGAGTTAAAATCTTAACAATATGGAAAGTGTTAATTTATCTTATAGATTATTTATCTTTCAGATATAGATTATACTCTGACGTCCCGTTCCCGTGAAAGCAGCACGGAGTGAAGAGTTACAATACATACACCATCTCTTCCAGTATCAGTGGAGTAAATTAGCAGGTTTTTATGTTGCACACTACAGTTTTTTGCAAGTAGTTTAAACTTTAAACTTATATTGTTGTGAATCTTCTATGTAAACTCTCCTTAAAACAAACACCCCCCAAGGGCTCCTCAGTGCCCCCTTTCCAAAACATTGCTTCCAGCACCCACCGATGTCCTCTTTTTTTAACCTTTATTTAACCAGGTAAGTTGACTAAGAACAATTTCTTATTTACAGCAACGACCTGGGAGCAATTAGGGTAAAGTGTCTTGCCCAAGGACACAACAGCATTTGGCTCAGTCGGGAATCGAACTGGCAACCTTCTGACTACAAGGCTGACTCCCTACCCACTGAGCACACTGCACCCCATGGGGGGGGGTGGTACTGCCCACATTGAGAAACACTGGCCTAGAGAAATCTTTCATCTGAGGATCAGCCTACCATTTGAACTCCCATGGTCTCAATCTGTTATAATAACATAAAATAATAAACATAATAAATGGTTTTATACATCTATGATTTACTTGACTGTAGTTCACATTATTATTATTATTATTATTTGTCACATCCAGGATGAGACCTGAGTCATTCGTGGGTTGGTTCCACCTGGTGGCCAGGCTTGGACATAATCTTTGTCGAAGTTTTTTAGTCCTTGTTATTCACCAATTGTTACCAGCTGTCCCTTCTCTTCATTTGAGTTTTGTATAAATATTCCTCCTCTGCCCTATCTCAGTAGCATGTTATTGTGGATTTTTCACTGTAGTGTGGAGTAGGGCTGTTTGACTTGGATATCTTTGTTACCATTTGTGTCTTCACCACTAACCGTGTTGTACGTAATATAAGTTTGAATGTACAGTAGAGCCAGTCGTAGGTTATGTGGTAGCCAATCGCACAAATACCACATAATCAGTATCGTAGACTATATATATATATATATATGTTGTGCAGCTCCCTTCACCTGTCTGTCAGTACCCTTCAGATGCTACTCTATGTTTGTCATACCTGTCATTTTAAAATAAAATCATGACAACAGAGAGTTATTCTGCATTCTGCCTCCAGTTTCTACAACGACAACCTCTACATTATATTACTATTATTATTATTATTATAATAAATAAACTGACATGGTCAAATTATATGAAATACTGTAGCCTAGAGGAATATTACATGAATTAAAAATAGCAAAACAATTAAACCAAAACATTAAATTATGAATTCACACATTAAACAATAGTACTCTACATTACAGAATCAGTTCCCTTCAGCCACTTGTCATTATGTGCAGTGCCTACCAATGATCATTTATAAACATTCTCAAGCAAACATTCATAATGGTAAATCCCAAACTTTGCATAGAAATTATTTCCTGCATTAATTGCCCATCCCTAATTTACTGGTTTACGCACAGATTTGTGGGTGTGATCACACTTGGTAAATAAGCCCCAAGAGATGGCCGAATGAAGAGTGTGGCTTCTGGTGTAATGTTTGAGAATTGCCTGAAGGTCGGGAGGGGAAGATCCCAATGCTGCTTGGAGAACAGAGTCACCACCTGGATGTTTGCAGAGAAGAACAAGGTGTTGTCCAATGTCGCACTAAGGTTGTTTGTACTCTGAGAGGGGGACAGCATGAAACTGTCATCTATGATTAAGAGGTCTTAGAGCAAAGATATATTCCCCAAGAAGTATTTTATTGTATGTAAAAGTTGTATTTCATTCTCCAGTTCAAGTACATTGTTGCACTCTGTTTCAGTGTGTATGTCTACATTCTAATTCATCATGATTGATCAAAGTGTGGCAATGTTTGACCCTGGGTTTAGGGAAGTCACATCTTGACTGATCATAGGCCTGTCCTATGAATCCTTTGGTTAATGGTTGGCAAAGACCGTGTACTTAGAGGGCTGCAGTCAAAGCAGGGGTGAAGATCATCCTCCCAGCTCAGTACCCTACCCCGGGGATCGTCCATTCTCTGGTTGACAACAGGAGCTGTGGACAGGGCTCTGGGCACCTTGTAGAGGTACAAGTCATAGAGGGACAGTGGATTGCCAGGGAGCCGCAACTTGGTGCTTTTGGGACAGTGGAGTTCCATCTCGATGGTCAACTCTGCCTGTAATTAAATGCATACACAAACACGCAGACAGACATGCACACAACATTTTTTATAATGTATTTTTAAAAACATATACATTTTTCTAATATAAATGTTGGTTAAATACAACATTTGACCATGTGATAATCCATGGAATCGTTTTGATAATATATTACCACATTTCCATCAAAAGACTTCTATGGATCATGAATGTATTCTGTGTTGTAAAAGTCCCTATAGGCAACTTCAGAATAATTTAATATTCAAAAACGAAAATTAAGGTTTGTCTTTTAACCTATGTACCGGTAGACTCATTGTGCTTTGAAGAACCCTTTTCAGTAGATGTTTATTTTTGCAACCAAGGCGCTTACATTCAACAAATTCAAATGGAGACATTTGGTCAAGAAGAGCCACTAGGAAGTGCATGCAGATGGTTACAGATGTGCAGAGGATTTCAAACGTAAGCTATTTTCTAACCGTGATGGTCCGTGTATGGAGTGGCCAACCGTTTTAGTGCCCTAACTTAGAAAACGGATTACTGATTCACTGCTCGTTATCCGTTTACTCTACTTTTGATTTGCCAGTGCGGATATTAGAAAACGAGCACGGTTAAGGAAGGCGTGGAAATGGGTGGGGCTTCCGAACAAGGTGCGTTCAGTTCATAGATTGTATGGGTTCTGTTTCATTAAGTACATCCAGCTGGGGTTACGTTACCGTGAGAGAGTTTGTGCAACGTCACCTGCAATCTCCGTCCGACTCCGCTATTTTTTAGAGGTTGTTTGGTTTGGCGCTTGTAGGTACGAGACTGTTGAACGCCGATGGGTCCAAAACGTTTTGTTTAGCGTCTGCATTAACAAGTCAAATTGATACCTCTTAACACTACAGACAATGCCCTGCTAACACGTATATTTTGAACGTCTTAACGCGTTTGTACGTCTTAAGACGTTCAAAATATACCTGTTAACACTAACTAAATTCGGGTGCTACCACTTCTTTATTTTCCGAGGGGTAAAATGTAGCCTGTATTATTTAATGTGGCTTATTCGCCACAAGATGGCAGTGTTAGACCACAAAAGACCACCTCGTTTCAACTTCTGTCAGATCGCTGTACTTCTTACATTGTTGCAGTGCCTAAGCAGCATACTTACAGCTAGCCTACCACATTTTATTAGTATAGTTTTTGTAATTGGTATTTAACCTTCAAATTTCCATTTTGACACCTGGAATTTTATTAATATTAAGAGACAGTATGCCAGGCTCTCTAATTCACTCTCTCCCTCATATGAAGCAAAGGGCTGCTGGACATTCTCTCCTTTACAATACAGACAATATCATGATGTAGCTTGACCGTATGCGTTTTTTAAGATGAGACTCATCGTATATTGACAGGCTGGACTATGGCTCCATTGTTTGTGAGGGCTGCATGGGTTTACTCATGGCCCATAAGAAGGATATAATTGGGCATAGTTTCACAGTCACCAGGATTACATTTCCTTTCCCATGTCCTATGCCCCAGGGTGATCAAGTTTTCCTTCAGTAGGCTAATTGTCCCAATGATTAAGCCATAATAGGCTACTTTCTTTCTTTAAACAATGTGTGCATTACACATATTGGATTATTTTTGTTGTAATCCTCATTTTAATCTGAAATAGAGTTTGCCTGTGCAGTAGTTAGAGGTGGTGTAAATTAATAAAACATACTGAATGTAGTGTGCTGACTAAAATGCTGTTTTGCTGCTTAATAAAGGCTGACTATTAACTAACAGCGCATGACTGGGCATTGTGTAAATAATGTGTGGTATTACTTGGAGCTAATTAATATTTAAAGGCAGGATAATTGTTTATGTTCATATGGTTATAACTGAGATGTAGATAATTATTTGTTATCAGAATTAGCCTATTTAGCCATTAATAATTTCTTAAAGTTTTATTAGGCTATATTAAGAGACAACAGATTTGCTGATGTTTATGTACAATTTCTTGATTTTATCCTTTAAACTACTATCAAGTCATTAAACAACAATTTGTACAAATGACAAAAGAACAAGCTAAACACACAAAAGTGTACCTAGATTATCACATAATATATACAGATGCTACGTTTTCACATTACACTGAAAACTGCCTAGTTAGACTATGCTAATTATTTTTGCCCCAAAAACAGAATAGACAAACTTAACGGTGATGGTCGAGCAAAAATATTAACCCTTGTATGGTGTTCGGGTCTATGGGACCCGTTTTCATTTTTTATCTAAAGAAAAAATATACAAAATAATATTTTTTCAAACTCAAACTCATTGGCCTTGGCTCATTTTCTGTGAAGAACATAAATCAGAGCATTTTTTCAATGTCCAAAACCTGTACACTCCCCCAACACATTTATATTACATACAGGGTGTATGGGTCTACTGGACTCAGGTCTAATAAAGGTGTGAAAATTGTTGGTCCTGTGTACCTTCACTCCTTTGGTTTTGTCTGGGCCTGCTGTAAATGTGTGTAGGTGTGTGTGTGTGATTGTTTCTGCACCTGGCAGGTGTTGTTTGCAATATTGTTGCAAAATTCCAGCAATTCCCGCACATTTTACCCTGTGTTTTGCGGGAACCGATCTTCATTTTCTCGTACTCTCTGCTGCAAATTGGGGGCGGAACACAATAGATATAGCTTTGCCATTGATTTTGGAAGAGAGAGAAACTTTTGATGATGTGGAGGAAGAGGTTTCAGAATGCAAGGATCACATTTCTGAAAATTCAAAGTCTGACAGTGACTTTGAGGAAGAGGATGAGATAGAGCATCAGCCATTTCAAAAACGAAGACGAGCCACAGGACCAGCCAGTCAGAAGCCAGCCCCAGGACCAGCCCATCAGCAGCCAGCCACAGGACCAGCCCATCAGCAGCAAGCCACAGGACCAGCCCATCAGCAGCTAGCCCTAGGACCAGAACAAGCACATCACCAACTAGCAGGTGAAGAAATATGGATGTCCAAAAATTGTGAAATTGAATGGTCTTCTTGCCCAAGAAACGAGCCACCCCGCATGGCTGCCAATGTGATAAGGATGCAACCAGGGCCAACTCGGATGGCAGTTACTCATGTGCAGGACATCAAGTCTTCTTTTGAGCTTTTCATTCCAGATTCCATCCAGAAAATTATTCTGGATTGCACTAATTTAGAAGGAAGACGTGTTTTTGGAGAAAGGTGGAAGGAGATGGACCAAACCCATTTACATGCCTACTTTGGGGTTCTTATTCTTGCTGGAGTTTTCAGGTCCAAAGGGGAATCCACAGAATCCCTGTGGGATGCTGAAACTGGCAGAGAACTTTTCCGTGCAACAATGTCTCTGAAAAATTTCCAGATAATTTCCAGGATTATTCGTTTTGATAACCGAGACGACAGACCAGCTCGACATCAGAGAGACAAGCTAGCTGCCATCAGGACAGTGTGGGACAAGTGGGTGCACTGCCTACCCCTGCTTTACAACCCTGGGCCTAATGTCACCATTGATGAGCAGCTGATGCCATTTAGGGCAGTATATACCATCTAAACCTGCAAAATATGGTATAAAGATCTAGGCTGCCTGTGATGCCATTTCCTCATATGCTTGGAACTTACAGGGGAAACACAGGGAAACCTGATGGAGGAGCCCCTGAGAAAAACCAAGGTATGAAAGTTGTCCTGGATATGACTCAGGGACTCAGTGGACACAACATCATGTGTGACTATTTTTTTATGTCGTACAAGCTGGGACAAGAGCTCCTAAAGAAGAAGCTGACCACGGTGGGAACGATACGTAAAAACAAGTCTGAGCTCCCACCCCAAATGCTGACTACAAAGAGCAGGCCTGTCAAGTCTTCCAAGTTTGTGTACACAGCTGACACGTCCCTGGTATCCTATGTGCCAAAGAAAGGCAAGAATGTGGTACTCATGGGTATACTGCATATGGATGGGAGAATCTCTGGCATGGAGCATCAAAAAACAGAAATTATCATGGATTATAATGCCACAAACGAAACCAAGCCTTTGCAGCCATCGTGAGGAGGAT
Organism: Umbra pygmaea; assembly: GCA_016801145.1. Lineage (NCBI taxonomy): Eukaryota > Metazoa > Chordata > Actinopteri > Esociformes > Umbridae > Umbra > Umbra pygmaea. The sequence continues at coordinate 12,464 of JACXGM010031803.1, forward strand.
TCAGGAGGAGAATGCTGGAGCCCTCTTCACCCGACCTACAGAACCACCATCTGCAGAGCCTGAAGTAAGTGTGTGATGCTGTCGCAGTACAGTGGAGCAAACCAGTATATACTTTTTGCCCTACTGTATGTCTGACAATTGTGCCTTACATGAGAGTGTTAATAAAATTCCTGATCTTTTCATTATTAGGGGTCCAAGCCCGAAGGGGCTGGGAACCGTCGTTGCAAAGCAACGCGGTTCACAGCTCCAGCAGGGCTGTAGAACCCTATTGTTTTTCAAAGGTTTCTTCTTCTTCTTCTTCTTCTTCTTCTTATTCTTCCGGTAAAACCGATACTACAGCCTAAACCGTACATGATCATGGGGTGCCATTTTCAGGACTGG
>JACXGM010031804.1:0-12865 GCA_016801145.1 Umbra pygmaea
CCATACAGGGGATTTAAATGACGCGGGACGTCCAAGCTCCTCCGTTCCTCCGCTCGCCATGACCATGCTGTGAGCGGACTGAACATGCGCAAAACTTTTTTATTTCAGTAATCAATCCGCGGATCACGTGTGTCCCGAACCGAAGATATTGATCCGAACGGATCACGGATCAATGACGATCCGTTGCACCACTAATATTCAATGACATTATATGGAATAACACAATCATATTCAATGACATTATTTGGAATAACACAACCATATTCAATGACATTTTAATGGAACAACACAACCATATTAAATGACATTATTTGGTTGTGTTATTTCATACAATGTCATTGAATATGGTGGTGTTATTCCATATAATGTCATTGAATATGGTTGTGTTATTCCATATAATGTCATTGAATATGGTTGTGTTATTCCAAATAATGTCATTTAACATGGTTGTGTTATTCCATTAAAATGTCATTGAATATGGTTTTGTTCTTCCAAATAGTGTCATTGAATATGGTTGTGTTATTCCAACCATATTGCTACCTTGTAGCTCTTTTAGTTTTGGCCCTCTCATGCCCCAGTTTGCATCCACTGTAACCTGGGTGTTGCGTTCGACAATGGATTGCATTTTGACAAACAGATTGGTGCAGTCGTTAAGATTAGCTTGTTCCAGCTAAGGCTCTTCAGTAAGGTGAAGTCATTCCTGTCCCGTGGTGATTTAGAAAAAGCCATTCATGCCTTTATCAGCTCAAGGGGCGCAGATGGCTCAGTGGGTAGGGAGTCAGACTTGTAGTCAGAAGGTTGCCAGTTCGATTCCCGACTGAGCCAAATGTCGTTGTGTCCTTGGGCAAGACACTTTACCCTAATTGCTCCCAGGTCGTTGCTGTAAATAAGAAATTGTTCTTAGTCAACTTACCTGGTTAAATAAAGGTTAAATTAAAAAAAATTAAAAGGCTACATTACTGTAATGCCCTCTACACTGGGCTTAACCAAACACTTCTCAACTGTCTTCAGATGGTTCAAAACGCAGAAGCGCGTTTCCTTACCAATACCCGTAAACGCTCACACATAACCCCTGTCCTCTGCTCACTTCACTGGCTTCCGGTACGGTTTAGGGTGGAGTATATGGTTCTGATGTTTGTTTTTAAGGCCATCAATGGTCTTGCCCTGGGATACATATCCAAGCTGGTCACTGTATACCAACCTGCCAGAACCCTCCGCTCCTCTCAGAACACCTCTTTGATTATCCCTAAGTTTAGATATAAAAAGTTTGGAGGCCGATCTTTTGCCATCCAGGGACCTACTTTGTGGAATGCCTTACCTACTCCTCTTCGTAACATAGCTGTGTTTAGTGTTTTTAAATCACAGTTGAAAACGTTTCTTTTCAAGAAGGCTTTCAATCAATCAATCAATCAAATTTATTTATAAAGCCCTTTTTACAACAGCAGTTGACACAAAGTGCTTTGACAGACACCCGGCCCGAGACCCCCAAAAGCAAGCAACACAAATTTCAACACATAACTACTTGTTTTGTTCTTAGTCGTTGTGCTAGCTATTTTGTTTTAACTGCTTAAATTAGTTTTAACTTGCAATTTTTAAACCTTTTTTATGTGTTTTATGGAAAGCGCTTTGTGCACTTTTCTGGTTGTTGTAATGGCGCTATATAAATAAAAATGTAATTGAATTGAATTGTATGCTAAGAACCTGTGTGCTAAAAACATGTATGCTAAGAACCTATATGCTAAGAACCTATATGCTAAGAACCTGTATGGTTAGAATGTATATACAAAGAATATGTAAGCTAAGAACCTATATGCTGAGAACCTGTATGCTACGGACCTGTATGCTAAGAACCTTTATTCTAAGAACCTATATGTTAATAACCTGTATGCTAAGAATATATATGCTAAGAACCTGTATGCTAAGAACCTGTGTGCTAAAAATGTATATGCTTAGAATATTTATGCTAAGATCCTGTATGCTAAGATTATGTATACTAATAACCAATATGCTAAGAATGTATATACTAAGAACCTGTATACTAAGAACCTGTATGCTAAGAACCTGTATGCTAAGAATGTATATGCTAAGAACCTCTATGCTAAGAAAATGTATGCTAAGAACATGTATGCTAAGAATGTATATGCTAAGAATCTGTATGCTATGAAAATGTATGCTAAGAACCTGTTGGCTAAGAACCTACATTCTAAAAACCTATATGCTAAGAACTCATATCCTAAGAATGTATATGGTAAGAACCTATATTCTAAGAACTTATATGATTAGAATTTATATGTTAAGAATTTATATGCTGAGAACATGTATACTAAGGACTAATATGCTAAGAACCTATATGCTAAGAACATGTATACAAAGAACCTGTGTTCTAAGAACCTGTATGATAAGAACCTGTATGATAAGAACCTATATGCTAAGAATGTATATGCTAAGAACCTGTATACTAAGAACCTGTATACTAAGAACCTATATGCTAAGAAAATATATGCTAACAATGTATATACTAAGACCATGTATGTAAGAACCTATATGCTAAGAACCTGTATGCTAAAAATGTATATGCTAACAACCTGTATGCTAAGAATGTATATACTAAGAACCTATATGCTACAAATTTGTATGCTAAGAACCTATATGCTGAGAACTTGTATGCTAAGAACCGGTATCTTAAGAACCTGTATGCTAAGAACATGTATGCTAAGAACCTGTATACTAAGAACCTGTATGCTAAGAACATGTATGCTAAGAACCTGTGTGCTAAGGATCTGTATACTAAGATCATGTATGCTAAGAACCTGTATGCTAAGAACCTGTATGCTAAGCATCTACAGTATATGCTAAGAATCTTTATAATAAGAACCTGTATGATAAGAATCTGTATGCTAAGAATGTATATGCTAAGAACTTGTATGCTAAGAACCTGCATGCTAAGAACTTATATACTAAGAACCTTTATGCTAAGAAAATATGTGCTAAGAACCTGTATGCTAAGAAGTTGGAACAGAAGTTGGAACAGGAACACAAATTTAAAAAGAGTAGGAAATCTGAAATTTAACCCTGTATAAGTCTGTATAAGTATTTTTAGAAAATGTATTTCATGGCCTGGGTGGTCCTCTGTTTTACACCGTGTTCCAAATTATTCAGCAAATTATATTTTACACTGATTTTCCTAAATAGTAGATGCAAATGATAGTCAGTATACTTTTCAAGTCACCAACCGTTAGGGTATAAGTCGAATTTCATTGAACAAACCACCCAATGAAAACAGTATTTTTTTCAAAAATCGACAAATCAAAATGCAATGTTCCAAATAATTATGCACACCAGAACATTTTATATGTTGTAAAGAACTGAAAATGGTCATTTGTTGAGTTTGTAGCATTAGGAGGTCATATTTACTAAACTCAAAAGCTTTTTCAATCAAACATATCTTAACAGGGCAAGTTTCATATTAACATAAGACCCCTTCTTTGATATCACTTTCACAATTATTGCATCTATTGAACTTGTGAGTTTATGGAGAGTTTCTGCTTGAATTTCTTTGCAGGATGTCAGAATAGCCTCTCAGAGCTGCTGTTTCGATACAAACTGCCTCCGATCCTAATAGATCATTTGCTTGAGGATGCTCCAAATGTTCTCAATAGGGTTGATGTCAGGGGAGGATAGGGCCACCCCATGAGTTTCTCTCCTTTTATACACTGAGGTATTCTTTGCAGCATCAGATCTTGCATTGTCATGCATGAAGATGATTTTGCTACAGAAGGCACAGGTCATCTTTTTGTACCATGGAAGAAAGTGGTCAGTCAGAAACTCTATATAATTTGCAGAGGTCATTTTCAGCTCTCTCCCCACCTAAAGGGGCCTACCAGCTCTATCCCCAGGATTCCGCCCCAAAACATGACTCTGCCACCTCCTTGCTGAGATTGCAGCCTTATTGGGACATGGTGGCCATCCACCAACCATCCACTACTCCATCTATCTGGACCATACAGGGTTGCACGGCACTCATCAGTAAACAAGACTGTTTGAAGAATAGTCTTCATGTATTTCTGGGCCCACTGCAACTGTTCCTGCTTCTGAGCATTGGTTAGTGATGGCTGAATAATAGGTTAATGCACAACTGCAAGCCTCTGGAGGATCCTTCATCTTGAGGTTCGTGGGACTCCAGAGGCACCAACAGCTTCAAATACCTGTTTGCTGCTTTGTAATGGCCATTTAGCAGCTGCTTTCTTAATCTGAAGAATTTGTCTGGCAGTAACCTTCCTCATTATGCCTTTATCTGCACGAACCCGTCTGTGCTCTGAATCAGTCACAAAATCTCTTCACAGTACAATGATCACCCTTAAGTTTTTGCGAAATATCTAATGTTTTCATATTTTGTCCGAGGCATTGCACTATTTGATGCTTTTCCGCAGCAGAGAGATCCTTTTTCTTAACTATATTGCTTTAAACCCTTGGCCTGCTTAATAATGTGGTACATCTTTCTTAAGTAGTTTTCCTTTAATTGGGTTCACCTGCCAAACTAATTTTCACAGGTGTCTGACATTGATTTCAGTGATCCAAAGAGCCGACACAATACCATCCATAATGGATGTTGGAGTTTGATTGAAAAAAAAAGATTTCATGTTTATGATTCTTAATTCCAATTTGTATAAGAATTTGGAATGCGGTTTAAGCTCCACCCTTTCGTGCACATGTACCACTGTAGCATGATTTTGGATCCAACCCACTACCTTTCCAGAAAAACATCTTTACCCCACATCTCCCCACTATCTGTGTTTCACAAAAAAATATTACTTAAGCTAATCCTTAATATAAGTAAGCTCTGGGTAGGAGAATAACTATATAATATATAATACCTATACTGTATGATATAACAGTAAGCTCTGGGTAGGAGAATAACTATATAATATATAATAACTATACTGTATGATATAACAGTAAGCTCTGGGTAGGAGAATAACTATATAATAAATATACTGTATGATATAATAACTATACTGTATGATATAATAACTATATAATATATAATAACTATACTGTATGATATAACAGTGAGCTATGGGTAGGAGAATAACTATATAATAGCTATACTGTATGATATAACAGTAAGCTATGGGTAGGAGAATAACTATATAATAAATATATGGAATGATATAACAGTAAGCTATGGGTAGGAGAATAACTATATAATAACTATATAATATATAATAACTAAACTGTATGATTTAACAGTAAGCTACGGGTAGGAGAATAACTATATAATAACTATACTGTATGATATAACAGTAAGCTATGGGTAGGAGAATAACTATATAATAACTATACTGTATGATATAACAGTAAGCTATGGGTAGGAGAATAACTATATAATATATAATAACTATACTGTATGATATACCAGTAAGCTATGGGTAGGAGAATAACTATATAATATATATCAACTATACTGTATGATATAACAGTAAGCTATGGGTAGGATAATAACTATATAATATATAATAACTATACTGTATGATATAACAGTAAGCTATGGGTAGGAGAATAACTATATAATATATAATAATTATACTGTATTATATAACAGTAAGCTATGGGTTGGAGAATAACTATATAATAACTATACTGTATGATATAATAACTATATAATATAAAATAACTACACTCTATGATATAACAGTTAGCTATGGGTAGGAGAATAACTATATAATAACTATACTGTATGATATACCAGTAAGCTATGGGTAGGATAATAACTATATAATATATATTAAATATACTGTATGATATAACAGTAAGCTATGGGTAGGAGAATAACTACATAATAACTATACTGTATGATATAATAACTATACTGAGTGATATAATAACTATATAATAACTATACTGTATGATATAATAACTATACTGTATGATATAATAACTATACTGTATGATATAATAACTATACTGTATGATATAATAACTATACTGTATGATATAACAGTAAGCTATGGGTAGGAGAAGATGTTACTATTTGAAGCCATTTTCCATGGCTAGAAGTATTATTTTATTTACTTTATTCAAACAGGAAAGACAAACTGAGATATAAAAAGGTATAAAATGTACAGTGTTGTCACAGTTTAGCGGTGGAGTGGAGAGAGAGAGAGACCGGAGGCAGAGAGATGGTGGTAGTTCTTCGAATGTTTTAATAAACAGAAGGAATTATGGCAAGATTAATATAAAGAGTTCAGTCTCAGTTCATGTCTCCACTCCAGCCCACCCTGGGCAGGATGTAACATATCCCCACCCCAGGGACTCACCCCCAGGTGAGTCCAGAAAAAGAAAAAAAATAGGGCCAACATCAGCAGAGGAAAAAGGGAGGGCAGGCAGGCAGAACAATCCCCCCCACAGTACCTGAGAGTGCCCCCACCTGCATCCCATGGCGGTGTTTCCGTCAGGGGGTGAGGCAGCCAGGGCAGTCTCCCTAGCACAGCTGCTGATTGCTCCTCCGGTGGTGAGGAAGCCCCGGCAGACTCCGGTGACGAGGCAGCCCAAGCAGACCCCCGTAGCTCAGCTGTGGCGGCAACGGCAGACCCCCGTAGCTCGGTGGTGGCGGCGGCGGCAGACCCCAGTAGCTCGGCGGAGGCGGCGATGGCAGACCCAGGCTGGGTTTCCAGAGCAACCACCGCTATAGCCCCCCCAACAAAATTTCCAGTCTCTTTTCACAAATATCCCTTTAAAATGAGCTCCTAGATAACCTTCTTTCACCACGTAAACATATGCTAAACACAGATATTCAAAGACCGACAGCTCTATCCAGTTAAGCAGCCCTCTTATACTATGGCACAAACACCTAATTGAAACACGGCTGAACGTAATCATTAATTAAACAGATCTACAATACACCGGCTCAACCTAACCTACACTCTAACTAGGAACTGCTTAACTGAAGGAGCTGTCAAATGATCTTAAAGGGACACACACACATTTACATAAAACCTAAACACCATGCCTTGCACTGAAATTAGGCAGGATGTGACAAGTATCAATAGAATCAACATGCAAACAATAAAACACAAGTTAAAAGAAACATTCACAGTTAACAATAACAAGGTTAAAAAACAGACATTTGCTTACAGGAACAAAAACATCTAACTTAATTTTACTCTGTAAAATTCTGAGTGTGCAATATGATATTTAAATGTAGTTTCACTTAACACAGAGTGGACTCGTGGTGTCTCAAGTAATGAAATGTCCTGAGCATGGGTCTAATATAATATTTGACCACTGAATCTCTTCATGTAAGTAGCTAGGTAGTTTTGTCTGGGTTTTCCCTGGGTGAACCCAAAAGTAGCACAGAGGCCGTAAATGATATAACATATAACATATTTATTGTAAATAGTACAGTTGGTAACGGAAAGATTGGTAAGACCGGGTTGATGAAAAGCCATGGTCTGGCAAATCCAGGATGGCACATCAGGTTGGAGGCATGTGCCCACTGCAAAACAGCCGATTTATCAGTTTCAAGAACAAAGAGATTGCCTGGCGGGCCGGTACCTGGACCAGGGTGGTTCCGTAGAGAAACTTTAACCTCTTCAACTCTCCACAAAACCGCTCTGATGACACGGTCCCTGGGAATGATCGTGTTGGGTTGAACGTGTGCCTCCTCCTCTATAGTGAACACCTGGGACAGGGCATCTGGTTTGCCATTCCAAGAGCCAGGTTTGCCATTCAGTGAGAAAGGGCTCATCTGGCTTGATGGGAGTTGAGACATTCTGCTAGGTGTACATATTCCAAATTTTTGTGGTTGGTCTAGACCGCAAATAGTTTCTCTGCCCCTTTCAGCCATTGCTGAAGTGCAATCTTGGCAGCCAACAGCCCACGATTTCCCTCATCATAGCCTCACCTGGGGACAAACAACGAGAGAGAAATGCACAGGGATGGAGCTTACCGTTTTCCGCAGAGTGTTGCGACAGCACTGCCCCCACCCCCACGTCTGAGGCATCCACCTCGGCCACAAATTGCCTAGACAAGTCTGGCTGTGGAAGGACTGGCGTAAAGGTGAATCAACCCTTGAGGTCTCTGAAAGCTCCCTCTGCTTCCGAGGTCTGAGTGAGAACAGTCAACAGACAGCCACTCGACTGCAGTTACATATAAAATCCCTGTAGAAATTAGCGAAGCCCAAAAATCTTTGCAGTTATTTTCTAGTGCCTGGTCTTGGTCACTCCAGGATAGCTCCTACCATGGTCGGGTCCATCTTAACCTTTCCTTCAGTGATGATGTACCCCAAAAAGGAAACAAAAGGGGAGTGGAACTTGCATTTCTCAGCTTTCACGTGTAACCGGTTCTCCGGCAGCCGTTGGAGGACCTGTCGGACATGCTGGATATGAGTGGTTATTGGAAAAAATAAGAATGTCGTCTAAGTACACAAACACAAAGCATCCGGTCATGTCCCTGAAAACATTGTTAACAAGACATTGAAAAACAGCAGGTGCATTAGTGAGCTCGAATGGCATCACTGGGTAATCAAAATGACCCATAGGCGTGTTAAAACCCGTAACCCATTCATTCCCTTCCCATATTCTCACCAGATGATTTCAGTTGTGGAGGTCAAGTTTGGTGAAACTGGTAGATCCCTGAAGGGACTCAAATACTGTGTTCATTAAGGCCAAAGAATCTTCTAAAGGCCCTAAGTCCTAGGTTTATAACACTCTTATCTAGTTATACCATTCTAAACTGTTTTAACTGTATTTTAACATGATTATATATAATTACGCCTCAACAACATGACAACAAATTCACTGTACTCAAGTGGTCTCCATAGTCACCAGACCTCAATCCAATTGAGCACCTTTAGAATGTGGTGGAATGGGATATTTGCATCATGGATGTGTAGCTGACAAATCTTTGAGAGTTGAGTTCAGTGAACAGTCAATACTGGGGGTGAGGGGGGGGTCATACGGGTGAGGTTCTGTGATGCCATCAGGATACCCTCAGAGGTACAGCAATAGAAGATGACCAGGATCTGATGAGACATGTGTGCTTTCTTCAACCTCCTCAGAAAGTAAAGTCGTTGCTGCACCTTCTCATCCAGGGTGGAAGTGTTGATGGTCCAAGAGACGTCCTTGGAGATGTGGACGGCCAAGAATTTAAAGCTGGCGACACGGTCCACCTTAGACCCATTTATGTAAATATGTGTGTGAGCAGCATTCAGAATTTCTGTAATCCACAATGAGCTCTTTTTCCACTGGTCGCAGAGTACAAAGGTGGCAAGTTTTTCACCCAAACCTGCAACTCCTCATGTTATTGATAGATCCACAACATACTGTACACAGCCAGCCTCTCCTTAAAAAACAGTTTCACAGAATGGGACCAAAATCCGTGACAGTTTCACAGAAAAGTCTGCGATGGGCGCACAGTGAGACCTTGCTGTCAACTCAATCTAAGCCTTACCTAAACCCCTAACCTAAATCTTAACCACTCAGAAACCTTGCTGTTAACTCCATGTAACATGTGTTATGTCATAATGTATTGTTTGTAACCATGGTGATAGTGAGTAAAAAAAAAGGATAAAAAAGCATATTTGCAACACGTCTGCATCACGCTGGAATAGAATGCGAGTATGCAAGTTGCATGTTTTTACGCCTGCCCACCAACCCCATCCTACCAACCTGCAAAATCTATGCTATTTACAATCTGCTACGTCATCATGCGATTCCGTGAAACTGCCACGGATTTAGAAGTTAAGGATTCGTGTTTATTTCACAGAATTTTCTGCCATTCCGTGAAACTGCCACGGAGTTTGAAGTTAAGTGTCCCTGGTAGTATCATGGATTTCTGAGAGATCAGGTAGAAAAAACATATTGTACACAGCCAGCCTCTCCTCAAAAATATAGTGTACACAGCCAGCCTCTCTTCAAAAATATAGTGTACACAGCCAGCCTCTCCTCAAAAATATAGTGTACATGTCACGATCACTTCCAAGGTAAAAGAACAATAATGTTTATTCTCTCGGGTTAGTAGTCCAAAAAACAAGGCAGGAACAGATCAGGCGAAGGTACGGAGGATAATCCAAAACACAATACTGAATAAACAATGCAAGCATCAGGCCAAAATAACAATCCAAGACTATAGGCGAAGGTACAGAGGAATATCCAAAACACAATACTGAATAAACAATGCACGGGTCAGGTCAGAATAACAATCCAAGAATAAATGCTCAGTAGAAAGACAAAATGTACTTACAATACCTTGCGAAGAGGCAATGGTGTGTGTGTGCTTTATATACAGACTGGGTGAGAGCAGGTGTACAGAATTTGGGTGATTGAGTCCGGGTTATGGGAATTGTAGTTCTGAGCAATCTAGGAAGGGGAAGATGTAGTTCTCAGGGAAGAGGAACTGGGAAACGTTACAGTACACAGCCAACCTCTCCTCAAAAAAATTGTGTACACAGCCAGCCTCTCCTCATAAATGTAGTGTACACAACCAGCTTTTCCTTAAAAATATAGAGTACACAGCCAGCCTCTCCGCAACAAAAAACAAACATATTTTGAATAAATTATTCAGAGGGGTCCTGCTGTTTGTAAATGACAGGCCAGTTGGCAGTACATCAGTTCTATTGTAATTTACACGTTTTTTTTTCAAATGTAGACTGTCAATATTCCTGGATTCATTTGATCAGATGTAGAAGAATTGTATGAGGTACATGCTTGGTGTAGCGGTGTAAGACAGATGTAAATTACAGGGAGGAGGATGTCTCTGACTGACCTCTGCCTCAGGCCTCCAATTCAAGTCCACTACTGGGTATCTGTAAATATTAAAGTTACCAAAACATTTGCTAAACTTGCACGTCAGCCTGTCACTGCAAGTCTGGTTTCTGTCCTGAGTCTTGACCACAGATTAGAATACAGAGAGGGCGCTATTAGGGGAAAAAAACTCTTTCTAACACCAAAGACGACTGAAAGCCTGGCAAAGAAACGAAAAGCTAAAAACCAAGTTCAAACAAAGCAGTGCGTTATCAGCCATCAGCATAATGATTCACAGATTTACTGAAAGCAGGAGCTGTGAGATTCAATCAGGGGTCCACCAGATCTTATATGTGGGGAGACGCTTAACTCTGGGTCACATTCCCCTTCACACAGACACACACAGACACACAGACACACAGACACAAAGACACACAGACACACACAGACACACAGACACACACACAGACACACACACACAGACACACACACACAGACACACACACACAGACACAGACACAGACACAGACACAGACACACAGACACACAGACACACAGACACACACACACACACACACACACACACACACACACACACACACACACACACACACACACACACAGACACACAGACACACAGACACACAAACACAGACACACAAACACACAGACGTTTCCAGCCCCAGAGGTATAACTGCAGTGTAGTGATAACGGATGTGACCGGTCGCTGCTCCCTCTGTATTATCAGAGAATCTTACAGGGCAATTCTGACTATTAGAGTATTTGTCCTGTTTGGTGTCAAGGCCAGAAAGAGAACCTTTGGCAAAAGCTAGCAGATCTCTAAATAAATAAAGAAACAATGGCCCCCTTTTGGCACACTCTGGTTTAACATTTGACAGGGATCTGACCCTACAACATCACACAGGGCAACAGTCCCACCCTGGCTATAGCTTCAGACAAATTCTTACTTCCTTTGCAAAGAAACATCAACAAAGAGAATATCTGTAAATGTTCCTCAGGGAACTGACCAGTGGTCTGATGAGAGAAATAAACTAAACAGTGTTTTGATTACTATATTAAATTGAGCTGTGTTCGAATGAAAAGGTTAAACTGAACTGTGTTCTAATGAAAAGGTTAAAGTGAACTGTGTTTTAATGAAAAGGTTAAACTGAACTGCAATCAAATGAAAAGGTTAACCTGAACTGTGTTCTAATGAAAAGGTTAAAATGAACTGTGTTCTAATGAAAAGGTTAAACTGAACTGTGTTCTAATGAAAAGGTTAAACTGAAATGTGTTCTAGTGAAAATGTTAAACTGAACTGTGTTCTAATGAAAAGTTTAAACTGAACTGTGTTCTAATGAAAAGGTTAAACTGAACTGCGTTCTAATGAAAAGGTTAAACTGAACTGCGTTCTAATGAAAAGGTTAAACTGAACTGTGTTCTAATGAAAAGGTTAAAATGAACTGTGTTCTAATGAAAATGTTAAACTGAACTGTGTCCTAATGAAAAGTTTAACCTGAACTGTGTTTTAATGAAAAGGTTAAAATGAACTGTGTTCTAATGAAAATGTTAAACTGAACTGTGTTCTAATATAAAGGTTAAACTGAACTGTGTTCTAATGAAAAGGTTAAAATGAACTGTGTTCTAATGAAAAGTTTAAACTGAACTGTGTTCTAATGAAAAGTTTAAACTGAACTGTGTTCTAATGAAAAGGTTAAACTGAACTGCGTTCTAATGAAAAGGTTAAACTGATCTGTGTTCTTATGAAAAAGTTAAACTGAATTGTGTTCTTATGAAAAGGTTAAACTGAACTGAATCGAGTGAAAAGGTTAAACTAAACTGTGTTCTAATAAAAAGGTTAAACGGAACTGGGTTCTACTGAAAAGGTTAAACTGAACTGTGTTTTAATGAAAAGGTTAAACTGAACTGCAATCAAATGAAAAGGTTAAAATGAACTGTGTTCTAATGAAAATGTTAAACTGAACTGTGTTCTAATATAAAGGTTAAACTGAACTGTGTTCTAATGAAAAGGTTAAAATGAACTGTGTTCTAATGAAAATGTTAAACTGAACTGTGTTCTAATGAAAAGTTTAAACTGAACTGTGTTCTAATGAAAAGGTTAA
>JACXGM010031805.1:0-12830 GCA_016801145.1 Umbra pygmaea
TGTCAATGATGGCCTTCTGGACAGCAGTCAGGTCGGCAGTCTTACCCATGATTGCGGTTTTGAGTAATGAAACAGGCTGGGAGTTTTTAAAAGCCTCAGGAATCTTTTGCAGGTGTTTAGAGTTAATTAGTTGATTCAGATGATTAGGTTAATAGCTCGTTTAGAGACCCTTTTCATGGTATGCTAATTCTTTGAGATATGAATTTGGGGTTTTCATGAGCTGTATGCCAAAATCATCAGTATTAAAACAATAAATGTCCTGAAATATTTCAGTTGGTGTGCAATGAATCTAAAATATATGAAAGTTAAATTTTTATCATTACATTATGGAAAATAATTAACTTTATCACAATATGCTAATTTCTTGAGAAGGACCTGTACTTATTTGATATATTTTGTCGGAATGTGACTTAGAAGTATAGTTGAATAAAATCTGCTAGTGAGCAAGTTAGATTTACAGATAATGATGCTTTGGTAACTGACTCAGAGTAACGCTGAACTTGCATTTTGAAACTGTAAACCCTGAGTCAACACTGAGCGAACTGAGTTTTCGCTAATCCTGCTTTCTGAAATACCCCCATGGTCTATGCCGAACCCAATTCTGGTGTCTGTTTCCCAAAGTCTTATTTTCATCTCATCAGACCATAGAAGCTGGTCCAATTGAAAGCTTTAGTGACATCTGTCAATCTGCTCATCTTGAGTTTGTTTGTAGACAGCAAAGGCCTTTTCTCTGTGGTTATTTACATTGTGTTTGATAATCATTTTGGAGTCTTTATGACTCAAAGACCCAACTAATGTTTGCAATTGTCCAACTGTGATCTTTGGATATTCTTTGGCTACTCACACCATCCTCCTTACTGTGTGTGGGGTCAATATAGGCACACATCCTCTTCCATCTCCAGTTGCTATGAACTTCATAATTATTGCCCTGATAGTAGAAATTGACATTTTCAGCCATTGTGTTATTTTCTGTTAGCCATTACCTGATTTGTGTAGCTAAACATTTTGTTACACATCCTAACTGTATTCTCAGGTCAATCATATAGTGATGGCATGGGGACTGTACTGTTACATTTTACTCACAAATGAGTTAAGAGTGCCAATAATTGTGTCACACGCTAAAAGAAAGATATTAATTGTCGTTCATACTTGTTTTTTATACTTCAGTTTTCAAGGTTACATTTTTTGTGAATATTTCAATTTAAAAGAAAGGTCTAGAGGATGAGCAATAAAGCCCATTTTGCTCACATTTATCAAGCATGCCAATATTAGTAGAGGGTATTGAATAACATCCTCCTGAACAAAAAGGTGGCATCAAGACATTTGGAACTTCAAGTAATGGCCAAAGTTTAATAGACAAATGAGAGAAAGCTTGCAAGACATGTTTCCTGATAGCCTATTGAGACGTACATGGTGTTTCTTAGAGCTGCAGCTGTAAAATTAGTGCTTTGCATTTTGGCTGCACAATTGCAAGTCTGGGGTTCTATGCCAGAGGTCCCATAATTATTTATGCATTGGCCAGTATTAAGTATTTAACACCACAGTGAGGAAAAAAATATTTCATCCCCTGCTGATTTTGTATGTTTGCCCACTGACAAAGAAATTATCAGTCTATAGTTTTAATGGTAGGTTTATTTAAACAGTGAGAGAGAATAACATAGAAAAATGCATTTAAAAAAAGTTGATTAGCATTAAAATGAGTGAAATAAGTATGACCCCTTTGCAAAACACAACTTAGTACTTGGTGGCAAATCCCTTGTTGGCAATCACAAAGGTCTGACGTATTCTTGTAGTTGGCCACCAGGTTTGAACACATCTCAGGAGGGATCTTGTCCCACTCCTCTATGCAGATCCTCTCCAAGTCATGAAGGCTACGAACCTTCAGCTCCCTCCACAGATTTTCTATGGGATTAAAGTCTGGAGGCTGGCTATAGGCCAATCTAGGACCTTAATGTTCTTCTTCTTGAGTCACTCCTTTGTTGCCTTGGCTGTGTGTTTTGGGTCAATGTCATGGTGGAATATTTATCCACGACCCATTTTCAATGCCCTGGCTGAAAAGGTTCTCACCCAAGTTTTAACAATACATGGCCCCGTCCATCGTCCCTTTGATGCAGTGAAGTTGTCCTGTCCCCAAAGCATAATGTTTCCACCTCCATGTTTGTCAGTGGGGATGGTATTCTTGGGGTAATAGGCAGCATTCCTCCTCCTCGAAACATGGCGGATTGAGTTGATGCTAAAAAGCTTGATTTTGACCACAACACTTTTGCCCAGGTCTCCTCTGTATCATTCAGATGTTTATTGGCAAACTGCAGACTGGTTTTTCGTGAGCAGGGGGACCTTGCGGGTCAGTCATTCACGGCGTAGTGTGTTACCAATTGTTTTCTTGGTGAATATGGTCCCAGCAGCCTTGAGATCATTGACAAGATCCCCCTTGTGTAGTTCTGGGCTGATTCCTCACCGTTCTCAACTTCTCACGATCATTGCAACCAGAGCCGGTCCTGACCTCCCTGGGGCCCTAAGCAAAATTCTACAAAGGGGCCCTATTTTTTGACCCAAGAGCCATGTCAACTATTTGCCATTGTCACACCTGACACCCCAGTGCTCTGACAATCCTCCATCAAAACAGTTTAGCGCCATCTTTAAATCTAAGAATTAGTAGACCTATACAAAACATGAAGAGGTATAAACAAACAATATTTTTTAAATATAACATGTTCTATATAATATTTAGATAAATGAATACTAAGAATAACATGAATGAGAAATTGTAGAAAATATAAAATATATGTATGTCAAATAAGATGCACTATATAACTTTCCATAAATCTCTTTAGAAATTGCATGTAGATTTTATTATTATTCTTGCTTAGATATGTTTTTATTGAAACAAGGAACAATATAACCAATTTTTGAAAAAACACATTATTTTGTCCATAATATGCATTTTGGTTGCTAGTTATAGTGAAATTCTAAAACTGTCTATATTGTAGTTTGTATTACTTAATTTATGTTTTCAAACCTTGGATCCAATATACAAGTTCCTAAAGTTTACTAGTCCTAAAAACAAAAATTGTATGTTTTATAGTTTTCAAAAATGTTACACAGATCGGGCACCTGTCAGTTAAATCGCAGAAGTATAGTTGGTGAATGTAATCATCCCGTGCATGATCTGACTAAAGGCTTCCATGTTGGATTCGCAGTGTGAAAATAATTGGCATCTGGGTGACATATGGTTGGATGAACCATATGCGCGCCCCTCGTTATCCCACAGATCTGTCCATGGATTTGCGGTGCTGCCAAAAAGGCAGGGTTAGAGAGAATTAGGAAGGGAGAAAAATCTGGAAAAATCACACAAAAAAATATAATAACTAAGTTACATAGAAACATTTACCTTATAAAATGTTATTTTATGAAATAGTTATGTAAAGCTATAAGACATGAGCTGAATCATTTCTAATAAAATAATTAATATATTTGGAAACATAAACACTATTTTTTTTCTAAATTACTGGATCACATTTGGGCTGCCTGTTTACTGAAAATGAGCACATAAGATTTGGGCTGCATGTGCAAAGGTGGCCTTTTGAAATATAAAAACGATGTTAATTAACAGGAATGCACTTGAATGCAACCTATAGACTCCTTTAACAAAAGTTCCAATGGAAGCAACATGTTTATTGAAAATTGAGAAACATTAATAAAGCTTGGGCCAAAAGCCATATTACTCTCTATAAAAAGGTTTTGCCCCATATAGTTCAAATGTTTGTGTAGCCATAGCAAAAATATCATATTGTAGCAAAATGGAAATTAAGTTTCAGATAATTAACTGGCAGAAGGAATATGCCAGGCAGAAGGATAATTAACAGGAAGAAGGAATATGCCTACAGTATTCATGTAGTACTCTACTTTATCTCTGTCAACCTAAAGGCCTAAATATTTATAATATAACTTCTCTGACAGTAGAACACAGCAGACATGATGTTTGCATCTGAATGGAAATCAATTGGTAAAGCAATCTTTACGCGCACTGTGTAAATAATTCGGACAGGGTGAAGCGCAGTTGAGAAGCGGCAATGAAAAAGTCCAATGACATTCGGTAGGTATTATCATAGTTCAGATATGGTATGTTTCACCTTGTCTAAGCGCAGACTGTCTATCTTCCGCATTGTGCACAAGTTGGTGTTTTTTTAGGGGTCTTCCATACCCATCTGGCAGCTCCTAAACATTGTTTTTTTTACACGCGTTATGTGTGCGCTGATGAATTGACACAACCAAATGCGCCAGAGTTCAGCCCAATGTCTCTTTTTTACACAAATAACTTCATCGAGTAACGAAGGTGTTGGGGAAAATGTTTTTTGTTCAATGTCATTACTGTACTTTAATACTGTAGCCTACTAAATATTTTTTTAAGAAGCCTAATTGTTACTTTACTCTGCTGCTCAGCTACGTTTGCAAGACAGACAGATTAGAAAGAGATGCACTGCAATCTAACAAATCAATATAACCCTCCATCCGATCACGGATAAGCGGATGAAAATGGAAATGGAATATAACGTTACTGTTATTTGCTGACATAAAATTTGGAGAGGTGAGAACACAAGTCTACCTGATTACTGTTCCCGTTATTCAGTCTCATTGTGTTCATTTTCCCTTTTGTCGTGAAGAGATGGATAACTCCGCATCATTCTCTCACAGTTGAAATGCGCTTTAAACCCGCTTTGACACAAGAGGGATGCGGGGCCTTGCGTAATTGGCGGGGCCCTACGCAACGTGCGTAGTGAGCGTATTGGGCCGACCGGTTCTGATTGCAACTCTACCAGGTGAGATCTTGCATGGAGCCCCAGACCGAGGGAGATAACAGTTATTTTGTGTTTTTCCATTCGCGTATAATCGCACCAACTGTTGTCACCTTCTCACCAAGCTGCTTGGCGATGGTCTTGTTGCCCATTCCAGCCTTTTGTTATGTCTACTATCTTGTCCCTGACATCCGTGGACAACTCGTTGGTCTTGGTCATGGTGAGGAGTTTGGAATCTATCTAATTGATTGCTTGCTTCTGTGGAGCGGTGTCTTTTATACAGGTATCAAGCTGACTTTAAGAGCACTATCTTTAACCGGAGGCACCTTGGAGCCAGAAATATTGATTATTGAGAAGGGATCAAATACTTATTTCACTCATTCAAATCAATTAATAACTTGTTTAAAATGTTTTTCTGGATTTTTGTTTTTAATTCTGTCTCTCACTGTTCAAATAGTCCTACCATTAAAATTATAGACTGACCATTTCTTTTTCAGTGGGAAAATGTACAAAATCAGTAAGGGATGAAATAATTTTTTCCCTCACTGTATATGCCTACCTGTATTGTAAGTTGTATTTTAGACAGTAAATACAGTGCCTTCAAAAAGTATTTACAACCCTTTAACTTATTTACCATTTGTGTTTTTTACATTAAATAAATGCAATATTTGTTTTGAATTAACGTTACAAATAGCAATACTTGGAGACTTAAAATGTAGTAGTCAGACAATTAATATAATGATAATTATTTTAGCAAAAATATTCATCTTTAATTCCAAATTGGTGGAATAATTGAAAATAGAAAGATTTCATAATTATGTGAAGCATCACCGTACAGTAGAAATTTACATGGCCAATAGAAACCCCAAATGGCTTTGGTTAAAAGATAGATGGACAGTGTTGGGTGTGGATGAGGGGTGGATCAAGTGAAACTGGGTTCTGTAAAAAGATTTGTAAATATTGTAAAATAACACAAAATGTATAAGCTAGAGCTAAATATTACAATGGCACAATGTAATTGGTCTCAACTTTTGGTCACGGGTAATTAGAGGTTAGGATGGGTGTAAAATTTAGAGAGCAATAATATAAAACAAAAAAAGTGGGATTGGAAATGATGCATATTTTAGAACGAAGACAATTATGTTGTCAAATACTGTAGCTGACCCTCCCCCCCCCCAAAAAAAAGACACAAAACACACAACTTTCTGGTTTAAACATAAATCTTTATTAGTTAGCAAGCTATTTGCCCCTAAATCGTTTTCATGAAAGGCTTACCTGTTTAAAGTGTAGTTTTTGGTTACTTTCATCAAGACTTGAGTCGTTCAAAACAGGAAATGACGTCAGACTAAAGAAAAATACCTGATTGGCTGGAACAGACTTAGATATGATTTCAAGAAGGCTAGCAAGGAGATTAGACATTTGCAAATGGTTTAACACAAATCATAAGGAATATTTGCATAAAAATACTGTAAACAAACAGGAACCATTCCACAAACCCATTTTGCGATCCACAAATAAGGGACATTGCACAAACTCAGTTTTTGACTTTGTATTGATTATGTGACACACAAATATATATTCAAGTAATGGAAATTGTTTGCAGATTGTGACTTTTTTTGTGAGTCACGTTTTTTACTTACAGACCATAACGTATTTGTTTGTGAATTGGGCTTTCTGGGATGATACTAAAATGGTTCAGGTCATACCTAGAAGCGAGAGGTTACTATGTGAGTATAGGCAACCATAAGTCTGAGTGAACATCCATGACGTGGAGTCCCACAAGGCTCAATACTCGCGCCACTCCTATTCAACCTGTATATGCCCCCACTGAGCGAAATAATGAGAAAGAAACAAATTGCTTACCACAGCTATGCAGACAACACCCAGATCTACTTAGCCCTATCGCCCAACCACTACAGCCCCATTGACTCCCTGTACCAATGCATTGATGAAATGAACAGTTGGATATGCCAAAACTTTCTTCAGTTAAACAAAGAGAAGTCATTGCATTTGGAAACAAAGATGAAGTTCTCAAGGTGAACACATACCTTGACGCTAGGGGTCAAACAACTAAAGATCAAGTCAGGAATCTTGGTGTGATTCTGGAGTCGGACCTTAGTTTCAGTAGTCATGTTAAAGCAATAACTTTATATAATCAGCGTATTATCATATAAAAAATATCTCAAGAATAAGATGCTTCATTTCCAGACAAGACTTAGAGAAACTTGTTCATGCTTTCATCACCAGCAGGGTGTATTATTGTAATGGCCTCCTCACTGGTCTTCCCAAAAAGACCATAAGACAGCTACAGCTCATACAGAACGCTGCTGCCAAGATTCTAAGCAGAACCAAGAAATATGAACATATCACGCCAGTCCTCAGGTCTCTACACTGGCTCCCAGTCACATCTAGGATAGACTTTAAAGTATTATTACTGGTATATAAATCACTCTATGGCCTAGGACCTCAATACATTGCAGATATGCTCATTGAATATAAACCCAACAGACCACTCAGATCATTAGGATTACATCAGCTAGAGATACCAAGGATTCACTCAAAAGGCGAAGAAACTTCTTTTAGCTACTATGCCAGCCGCAGCTGGAACCAGCTCCCAGAAGAGATCAGATGTGCTCCAACAGTAGTCACCTTTAAATCCAGACTCAAAACACATCTGTTTACCTACGCATTTACTGAATGAATACTGTGCTAAGTCCGAACTGATTGCACTATGTTTTATATGGTTCGTTCAGTCTCTTTTATTTCTTAAATTGTACTATTTTTAGGGGTCTTTGGAACCCAACAGGGCTGTGGAACCCTATTGTTTTCCTAAGGTTTCTTCTTATTCTTCTTCTAAAATGATACTACAGCCTAAACTGTACATGATCGTGGGGGTGCCATTTTCAGGACTGGTCCAAATCACCGCAAGGACCTCAGACAGAAAAATTCAGCCACTTCCACCACTAGGTGGCGCTATAGCAGAAAAAACGTGTTTGCCCTTATAACTCCCAAACCGTACATCGCAGATAGAAGATACACATATCCACGCGTTCCCTGAGTTCAGCTGAATCTTCTTAAATAGGCCACGCTTATGCGTGAAAAATTGCAATTTATTGTAAACCTACTTTTTCTAACTCCTCCTAGACCGTGTGTCCGATCTGCACGAAATTTGATATGTATGATCACCAGACTGACGTGACAAAAAGTTATCAAAATATTTTTTATTGGATGAAAATTGTGTAAATTGCGCAAAAAAAATTGTGTAGCTAGCTACTTAAGTATAAACTTTGCCATATCTTGGCCAAAAAAAGTTATCATTGTAAAACTTTTGATTCTTGTTTTAAATGAAAATTGGCTACTAGGGGGTGCTATAACAAGGAAAAGTTTCTCATCAACGGCTCATCCGATGTTTACCAAATTTTGAGGCTAGGGCCACTCTTGAGGCCACCCCTACAGTGGGGTACTGATTTCTCAAAAGGGGCGTGGCCTATGGGACCCAGTTTTGAATCCACCCCTTGTACTAATGTGAGTAACTTCAAATTTACAGTGTAGATGTGCAATGGTTATTGGACCTCAGATACCACAAATTACACATGTGGACCACTAGGTGGCACTATAATGGTGAGAAATGTTTTGTGCCCATAACTCCCACATTTTACATTGCACAATAGAAATCCTTATATCCAAGTGTACCTTCAACTGAGCTGAATTTGATGATATAGGACACGCCCATTTCTGATTTTTCACAATATCGCGCAATGCACAAACCAACGTTTTTGAACTCTTCCTAGACCGTGCAACCGATCTGCACAAAACTTGGTACCTAGCATCTCCAGACAGACCTGATCAAAAGTTATCAAAATAATTTTGTTACGTTAAACTATGCGCAATTGACAAACAAAAATATTTTCGTAGCTAGGGATGAAATATGAACATTAGTATATTGCTTCCAAACTAAATGCTATCTTCATAAAACCTGAGATTGTTGTTCAATGTCCCACTACGATATTCGGTACCAAAGTTGGTGAAGATCAGCCATTAGGGGGCGCTTTAATCAACATTTATGTGTTTAAACAAATTTTAGGATTTACTACTTACATTAATGTGAGTAACTTTAAATTTACAGTGTAGATGTGCAATGGCTACCGGAACTCATATTTTACAAATTACACCTGTGGGCCACTAGCTGGCGCTATAATGATGTCAAACGTGTTTTTACCTATAACTTCCACATTACACATGGCACAATATAAACTTTTATATCTATGTGTTCGTTGAATTAAGTTGAATCTGATGATATAGGACACGCCCATTTCTGATAACAATATTTTTCACAATATCGCACCGTGCTAGCTACGAAATATAAACTTTATTATATTGCTGCCAAATTAAATGCTATTATCAAAAAACTTGAGATTGTTGTTCAATGTCCCACTGTGATGTTCTATACCAAATCCGGCGAAGATAGGCCATTAGGGGGCGCTTTAATCAACGTTTATTTGTTTTGGACAATAACTCAATAAATTTATTTGGGTCAATTGTGAGTAAAATATCTTCTCCGTAGTAAATGCTATCAACATGAAACTTTTGGTGCTTGTTTGGCATTTCGCTCTAAAGCTCTGTACCAAATTTCTTGTCAATAAAAGGTGCTGTCTTCAACATAAAGCAGTTTTTGCCCATTTACTCAATCAATGTTAATGGGATATTTACAACGGTGATGTACCACAGAACTTGTAGCTCACACCTCGATATTTGCCTCGCCAACATTATACTTTGGGGTCCATTTTCCATAATGACTATCCAAAAGTATGAGCTTTTTTAATGTGTCAGACATTATAGAACATATAAAAAAATTGTACTATAATCGTATAGGCTACAATTTGTTTCAAACAAAGAAAAGATAAATTCTTAATTAATGTAATATACTTTTATTTAGCAGATTTATTTGTGGTATTCTATCCTAACCAATATTTCCTATATTTCTAAGCAGATGATCTATGCTATATTTTGATAAAATGCCACTCGTTGGGGTTATTAGAGTACGCTGGATCATGTGCCTGTGTAACTGGCAAACTTTATTTCCTGTTTGGAGTGTGCGGTGTTAGAATTGGTTTGTTGCTAATGTAGTACAAAATTGTACTTAAAATAATATAAAACATTTTCAATAACAACTATCTATAATGTATACTGTCAGTAGCAGCCTAAATTAGTGACCTGACCTGAACAGTGAAAGGGAAATGGGACAAAGTTACAGAAAACATGTTACTAAAAGTTTTGTAAAATTGTTTTCTTTGGACAAATGTAGGTAACTTATTATTTGGTTCTGATTTGTTCAATGTGTAAGGCAAAGTGTACAGACAAGATGGGCAGATATACACAAATTACTCCAGTAAATTGATACAGAACCCATGATTTTGTGGATCAATGTTAACTTTATGCCTTGTCCCTGCGCAATTACGACAAATTAAGTCAAAGATCAGTTCATTCAAATGCGCTACATGAATGGTTGGCCACAGAATAATGTAGCAACCTCATCTGAACAGTGAAAAGGATATGGGATAAGGTTACAGAAAAAAAGTTGCAAAAAGGTTTTATGAAATTGTTTCCTTTGGAACAAATGCAAGTAACTCATTATTTGGTTCTGTTTTGTTTTGTTTAATGTGTAAGGCACAGTGTACAGACAAGACGGGCAGATATACCCAAAATGCTACAGTTAATTGCTACAAAACCCATGATTTTGTGAATCTATGTCAATTTTAAGCCTTGTCCCTGCGCAATTAGGACAAATTAAATCAAAGATCAGTTCATTCAAATGCGCTACATGAACTGTTGGCCGCAGTATAAAGTAGCGACCTAATCTGAACAGTAAAATGGGATAAAGTTACAGAAAAAATGTTGCTAAATGTTGTGTTTTGTTTTAGTGTGTAAGGCACAGTGTACAGACAAGAATGTTAGGCATACATACATTTTTACATGAAATTGCTAGAGAACCTATAATTTTGCGAATCAATGTTAAATTAATCCCTATCCCTGTACAATTAGGACAAATTAAACTAAAGATTGGTTCATTCAAACACAGTACATGAATACTCACCCATGGCTGTACGGCACTCTGATTATCTCTGCTATCTGAAAACCTGTTTTTTCCGAACAACAGTATATGGATCGACATACTATGTGATGGTATTTCATCATCTGCTTTCTTAGTTTGTAATCCCCTATGTTTTCTTACTAATGACAACTTTTTTAATCTTCTCTGACATTTTCGACCATTATCAAAGCACTTCTTTTAACATTTTAAAATGTCTTTGAAATATCAGAGCACGTGCAAATTACAACAGACCTTGTATCTTGGGTGTTATGATATTTTCCAGCTTTTGCGTCACAGCCATCGCGCCTTTGGTTCCGATTTCATAGGTTCTGCTTTCGTGGGCTCCGCGGGTCATCGGGGCAACTTTGACCAGGGGGGACTCGCCAGGGATGGCTTAAACCCTGTCAGAACTGCTTGCAGTTCTAGTTCTAATTGTTTTTTATTTTAATTTTAATTGCTTTAATTTTAAATTTTTATGTTTTCATGTTTATGTAAAGCACCTTGAATTGGCATTGTGTATGAAATGTGCTATATAAATAAACTTGCCTTGCCTTGAATTTTTTGTTTGTTTGAATGTGTTTGTTTGCAGATTGTCAATGCTATTTGTGGACTGTGTTTCCTATTTACAGATCATGAGGTATTTGTTTGTAGATTTTGTTCATTTGCAAATATTTAGCAGTAAAAAACATTGCTAAACTTGAGTCAAAATGTTGAAATCCACACACATTACATGATCCACAAATACAAAAATTACAAAGTTTTTTGCAGATAGTGAATTATATTTGTGGATTGTGTTTAATATTTGTAGATTGAGACATTTGTTTGTGGATAGTGATTTATATTTGTAGAACATGAGGCATTTGTTATGTCTCATGATCTTACTTTTATTTGTGCATCGTGTTTTCTATTTACAAATTGTAGAATATATTTGTGACTTGTAGTCTGCGCATTTACAATATTATTTAAGCTAATCTATCTCCATAGGCGCCTGCCTGTATATGTGAACGGTACTGTCTTTTAAACTACACTTCTCAAAAAAATAAAAGGAACACTTAAACAACACAATGTAACTCCAAGTCAATCACACTTCTGTGAAATCACACTGTCCACTCAGGAAGCAACACTGATTGACAATCAATTTCACATGCTGTTATGCAAATGGAACAGACAACAAGTGGAAATTAATGGCAATTAGCAAGACACCCCCAATAAAGCAGTGGTTTTGCAGTTGGTATCCACAGACCACTTCTCAGTTCCTATGCTTCTTGGCTGATGTTTTGGTCACTTTTGAATGCTGTAGTACTATCCACACTCAAAATTTAGTACCAGTTTCGGTGTACTTTAAGTTTTCCATCACATCCAATTTAGGCCCTATTAATAACAACCACATATTTACTCCATCTATGGTCGACCGTGCTTTTACTCTCCGGAAAAAAATTGCGTTAAAACTTTCAAGGATCTGTATGAAAATTGATTTTTTTTTTTCCTAACCTGGCGGTCAAACACGCTTTGCCCATATCTAATTTCCTTTGATATCTGCAGATGAGACATTTCGTCTCCTCTAAATTTGTTGGCTTCCCTTTAGGACTGCACTGCAAAAATTGACTATCTCAATATAAGAAAAAAAAAACTTTAATTGAGAAGATTCAGACTATAAACAAGTGAAATTAACTGCCAGTGGGGTAAGACAATTACACTTGGTAAGATTTCTTGAAATAAGAAAAAATATCTAGGCTCTAGAAAAGTGAGTAATCACTTGAAATAAGTGTTAAAACACTTAATCCAGGCACTCTTATTAAGTCAAATAAACTTAAAACTAGCTTATCAATCAAGTTTCTTTCTGAATTAAAGTGAACATATCTTAAATCTAGTGCTTCTAAACAAGATGATTCCTCTTAATTCAAGAGTAGTTATCATTAGGTTTTCTGTCTTAAAATACGAAG
>JACXGM010031806.1:0-12844 GCA_016801145.1 Umbra pygmaea
ATGTCGTTATGTTTGGGTACTGCAGACGGCGTCTGTATTATTGCGCAATACCAGCAAGAGCACATCGTCTCAAACTGTCAGCAGCGTTCTGTGTGCTCGTCAGCTTGCGAGTTCATTCTTCCAAGAACAACTAGCAAGAGCATTCTCCCCAAGAACACAAGTCCGTTCTTTGCATTCTTGGTATTGAGAAACAGCCAATCTTTCTGTGAACAGAAGTTGACATTTGCTGGGAAACATGCCTTTCTGCACATATACAATATAACTATTTTCTTGCATTTCTTATAGATTCAAAATATTGAACATAAGTGAACATGGTTTGTGCAAAAGTTGTGTATGCTGTCACTATGACCCTTAAACAGACATGTCACCATTAAACACACTTCACATTGTATGGAAATCCTTACTGGTTCACAAAAGAGAAGGTTAGGGTTTTAAGTAGGTCCATGTAAAGAACTCTATTACTGTAGTGTTTAACACAGCATTCATTTGGTTCTCCAAGAACGGAGCTCATAAGCGATAATCACATGTTCATAAGCTTTTTCAGGGCAATTAAAAAATCAACTCAGGAAAACACCAGTATTTGTAAGTAAAGTTTAGCCTCATGGAACTTGTTGAGAGAAGCAAGCTTAGACTTGAATAAAGTCCATCGGATTGGTTCATAACCTCATAACCTGCTAAAGAAGAAACAGACTGTAAAAGTGCCTGGCTATGAGGTTACATGTTCACCTCTCTCTCACTCTCGCTCCGTCTCTTGTGTCTCTATATCCCCTCAAACAGAAAAAAACTGAATAAGAAAAACAACTCAGGGATCAAATGACAACAAACAGATCATGCAGGAGCGGAGGTCCCTTTGAACCTCTGTCTGCGGAAGTCAGCTTTTTTCCCTCTCTCTCTTCCCCCGCCCTTCCCCGACCGGAGATAGGCTTTCAACACACAAAGCCCTGGAAAAACAGGGCAGGAGTGCCTGAGCCCGTCCTTCTCTGAAGAGCAGAGGTGTCACGGCACTTTGTGGATCCTGTCCACACCAGGCAGGCTCTCTGAGACTATCACACGTACCCGTCCTCAGAACATTAAGAGGCACATTTAAATCTGTACCACGATCACAAATCAAAACTTTACAAAACACTCCCATTTTATGCAAGTTACGGAGTTGTATATACAGTAGGTAAACTCTTTCAAGCTTTATTTTCTACTGTATGTAGTTCACTGCGGAAGATACTGTATTTCACAAATGTATTTCATCAGAAACATTTGCCTGACTCAGTTTGGTAAATCTGTTAACAGTTCGATGCACGTTGTGGATTTTGGGCTGCAGCCAAAGATCTTTGAACCCAACTTTCTTTCACACATCTTTAACCCTGAATGACTGAGATACCAGTTTGGTTGGCATGCTTTCGTTCACCAAAATGGACGTGATCAAATATGAACACTCCCCCTGGAAAAAAAATGTGGTTTCAACATTAGCTTTCACCTAGCTGGAAGAAAGTTCCACATTCATTTCTACAGCTAAAGGAGTCAAAGAACACAGGCTCGAAGACAACGAGACAGGAACACCTGCCCTTATTTGGGAAGCTCCCTCAGACCAGTTGTGTATGCCTCCGTGTAGGGCAGAAGGTAGTTGTAAAACATTCACCAGAACAAACGCTAAGCTCACATTATGCAGGTGTGTGGTGGTTAGCCAGTCCCTTCTGCCTATTTGAACAGGTGTCACCGTGTGTGTTCATGTGTGTGTAACTGGGGACATGAGCGGATCTTACAGAGCACAGGACAAACGCCTTTCAAGGCTGTAAAGTGATCAAGGCGTGGGCGGGCTGTGTTCTTATGCTCATCCCTGGAGGTGGTTAGGGGGTTTCCAGACGATCCCTCTTCTTTGCAGTGCCTGCCAACCAGGAGAAGAGGGGGTAGGGATCCTGTTCCCCTGAACTGCAACTGTGCAGAGGGAAACACTTCACTGTGTGTGCCCCTGATGCAGGAGCACCGTGCCCCTGAGGCAGGAGCACTGTTCAAGTGGTCCTGTCTGCCTGACTGGTACCACATACTCAAAAAAGTTGACCTACACTGAATAATAACCTACATTCTAACACCATGTATCCCAATTGTATATTATTCATTTTCCTATTGATGACATTCCAAAACAATTTATCAAGTTATGCTATTCTTGTGGGGACGTCTTGTCTCCAGATACACACTTTGACCTAGTTGATACACCTGACTCCACTCACCTCCCCACCCTTACCAACCCACATCCTGAACAGTAAAGTGTACCTGTATGCAGCTGCTTCTCTGTTCCTGACTGCCATTGAACCCTTGACACACACAGATGCACCGCACACACACGCACACATGCACGCACGCACGCACGCACACACACACACACACACACACACACACACACACACACACACACACACACACACACAGCATTGTAGCATCCTTCCTTAAAGTCAAGAATAACATCTGTGTCAATAAAATCCCCAACTACCACCAACAATAACATCACCCAAAGGAAGCCTCACAAGTAATTAAATGGAAGTTATGGTTTAAACACTACTCAAAACATACAAACACACACACACAGTCACACATTAGTAGAAAAATTAGTGTAAAAATAAAGTTTTCGAAGGGGAAGTAAGGATTGGTAGAAGTTCTTCAAAATGTTATTCAGCCAATAGATTCACACTGGGGTGGAAGTGGGACTATAGTCACTTAGTGCATACTATATGTGTGTCTGTGTGTAGAGAGGCCATGTAGTAGCTTCCTAAATAAACTCTCAGTGAAACCCCAAATCCTCCCAAAACCCCAAAGCATACCCTAGCACTAGATTTCACTGAAGGCTGTACCACTTCATTTATAAGACACAGGGGGAACCTGAACCACAAGGCAGGATGTGGTAGGGAGAGCGAACAGGAGCCAGCTCCGCGCACCCCTTTGTGTGGTTTTTCATGGCTTCCACACCCACAGCTGGGGAGCACCACACTGGTCACCACATCTCAAACACGGGAAATATCAAAAAGATGTCCCCAACTTTACAGTGGAACTCACATAAAGATACCCGTAGATATGGAGTTGAATAAAAAGTGTTTATATTTATTATTAAAGGGTTTGAATAAGACAACTCTGTCAGCAAAACAACTTTGTCAGTTCCAACTTCATCAGAGTATACAGAAAACTCCAAATATATTTGGACAGTGATATATTTTATTTATTGCTTTGTATTTCAACACTAGGGATTTTAAATATATCTGTATGGGTTTAAAGGGCAGACTGTCAGCTTTGAGGGTATGAAACGTTTAGAACTCACAGCCCATATTGTACATTGCACAAAGTAGGAAGAGAAATGTACAGTATTTGGAGAAATCAACATTACAATGAAGTAGTCATAGTCATTTCATACTTTGGTCGCATATTCATTGCATGCAAGTCAGCCGCCCAGTGAGATCGCAAGATCTTCACTTCCTGTTGTTTAGTTACACTTCAGAAGTCCTACGGACACTGAGGTGAAGTTGCATAATTGGTGAAGTTAACAACTATTCATTCTTAAGCATAAGACCCCCCACAACTTATCTTACAAATCAAGTGGTATTACAGTTGCTTTTCTTCTCCGAATGTTCCTCCTGCCATCACTCTGGTAATTGTTAATATTTGTCTTATCTGTCCATAATGACTTATCTGGAACTTTGCAAGTTCATAAGATTTCGAAACTACTTGTGTCCATTAAAATGTCATGATTTGATTCAATGTTGAAATACATTTGGCTGGGACCCCCAAAATAAAACCAAAAATGATTTAGGGTGTTTCTCTAGTGACTTACGTAGGGTCCCGGACCCCCTCATTTTGAACCCCATGATCGTTAAGGGCACTTTTATGCTGTCTTGTTTTCTGTTATTAAGTGTAATAGTGTTTTCTTGTCTTTTGCTTGAGTGTATTTGATGAATCTGATTATTGTTCGGCAGGAGCTATATCGGGTGAATCAAGCCGAAGCAGCCGCTGCTTTGGAAGTGGCCACAGGTATTATTGGGCCCAGGGTGAACTCGCACTGGTGGTGTTTGTGGAAACTACCCAGCAATGGCAACAGAGACCGAAAGTTGTTGTGGTAAAGAGTGGGACAGGGCTCAATTCTTGCTTTCAACCATCTCCAGCCAAGAAGATGATTACGTTTGTTAGACCATCTGAATTTCACATAGACTGATGTATATGGATGCCTTCTTCAGTTTTATGCGGAAATTAAGTAGAAAAACCAGACGGGCCCAGTAAGTCTAGCATTAGCAGAGGTACGAAGGCGGTTACCATGATCTGGCATGTATTGTTTGTGTATATACTTGGATGAATGCCATGTAAATTTTTAAATAAACCTTGACAGAATATTGGTCAATCTGTATTAGTTGTAGGTGGTATAGCTCTCAATCGACTTCAGAGTATTTAGTGACCAATTGTATCGTGACAGGATACAATGAATAGCTAACTAGGACACAGGCTTCTGGATGTATTGTCATATATGGTTGATGAAGAGCTAACTAGCTAGTGGGCTAGCTAACATACAGTATATCTTGTATTCATGTATAATAGCCGCTTTCAGACCAAGTAGTTACAGGAATGTAGTTATATATATAACTACTCTCCCCCAAAACCGGTTTTGCTATTTGCATTCACACTGGTCGAGTGGCCATAGGAACTGGTAGGAGGGATAAGGGAGTGACGAAAGCACCGCAACGTTCTTTTACAGCGTCGTCACTTGACTTTAGCGTAGGGCCACATACAACAACATTTCACAGTTGAATGTTTTTGTAAAACTGGGTGTATGATTGGAGATGTATGCGGATGATCTGGTTGTTTTCAGCTCAAGTAGTGCTGGGTTCCTTCAGCGGCTTGCTGTTTGTTTGTTTGTTCAGATTACGAGGCTGAAAACGACATCCAATACAAAAAAAATGTGTTGTGTTTATGTCCTAATAACTGAGTTTGAACCGCAGCGTTTAAAAACTAGGCTGTAGTAATAAAAATTGAGCAGCTACTTAACAGAGAAAACCAAAAGACGAAGGCTCCAGCATAGTATAATACGCAACAGACAACTGAAGCGACCGGCATAATTTACAAGTTGGACCAATCAACGTAGACCTAGGAAAAGGGAAAAGGGAAAGACCCTGCTCTGGAGTAGGAGCTAAAAAGTTTATAGGAACGGCGGTGCGAGGAACTAAATAATCCCGCAATTTCTTCTATCGGAACACAAGAAAAAAAGGGTTATAGGAACGTTATGTTCTAGGAACTGCAAAAATCCCTGCGGTCGGAAAGCGGCTATTGTGTGATATTTGCAACGACATTTCAAAATGTATTTGTAACAGATTATTGTTCAATTTTTACCTACTGATGTTAGGTCATTATAGGTCCAGGATGATTTTGTGACTGGTTGTAATGTTACTATATACAGTGAATAGCTTACTAGGCCACAGGCTTCTGGATGTATTTGTCAGATGGATGCTGGAGCGCTAACTAGCTAGCTGGCTAGCTAGCATATGGCTTGTGTTCATGTAAATTGTGTGATAATTGCGACGTCATTTTAAAATGTATCGGTAACTGCTGTGAAATGTGTCTGATTTCCATCCCCGTAAACCTGTCTTTTCACAGTTCTTACCATCCTACTTACTACCATAAACGCAACCTGCTGTCTGGAACTGTCGATCTGCTGTCAAGAAGGCTGACTTCATCTCTGCTTATGCTGCTCTCCAGTCTCTGGATTTCTTGGCCCTGACTGAGACGTGGATTACACAAGATAATACTGCTACTCCGGCTGCCCTCTTCATCTGAATATGCTTTTTCCCATACTCCAAGAGTATCAGGACAAAGCGGTGGTGGAACATTAGCTCATTCCCAGATGATGGCTCACCACTCATTCTTCTGGGTGACTTCAACCTTCCTGCATCTATGTTTGATTCATATCTCAACCCTGCTCTCCTCCCGCTCCTCTCCTCGTTTGACCTCACCTCTGCCCAGATGACCCCTACACACAAAGCAGGCAACGCTCTGGATCTGATCTTCACTAGATGTTGCCTGTCGACTAATCTCATCACCACCCTGCTCCAGTTGTCTGACCACCTTTTTGTCTCCTATTCTCTTTCTCTCTCCTCCACCCTGATACTGTCTATCCCTACCCAGTTCTCACCGCTGTTACACATGTTCTCTTTCACCAACTGCTCTCTCTCCTCCTCCATCCTGTCATCTCTCACATCTCCTAATTCCTTCTCCCTCCAGTCTCCTGAATCTGTCTCTGAATCTACACTCTACTCTCCTCAATTTCCAAGTCTTATTTCTCTCTCTGTACCCTCTCCTCTAGGCCAACACTAGGCCACTCTGATATAAAAAACTACAGACTGGTATCCCTCTATCTTTTCTGTCCAAAACACTTGAGCGTGCAATATCCAAACAACTCTCTGGGGATCTCTCTCAGAACGATGTTTTCGACCCCAAGTCAGGCTCCAAGACGAGCCACTCAACTGAGACTGCTCTACTCCACAGAAGCTAGTTTTAAGGCCCAAGCTAAACCTCTCTCCTCTGTTCTCAAATTTCTAGATCAATCTGCAGCCTTCAACACTGTGAACCATCACATCCTACTTTCCACTTCCTTAGATCTCAGCATCTCTGGCTCTGCACACTCCTGGATTGCATCCTACCTGGCAGGCCGCTCTTACCAGGTGACATGGAGAGTTTTTGTCTGCTGCATGGACACTCTCCACTGGTGTTCCCCAAGGCTCTGTTCTAGGCCCTCTCCTCTTCTCTCTCTACACCAAAACCCTTGGCTCTGTCATAACCTCACATGGACTCTCATATCACTGCTACGCTGATGACACTCAACTATGTCTCTCCTTCCACCCTTCTGACATCCAGGTGAAAACCCTCATCTCTGCATGCCTGGCTGATGTCTCTGCATGGATGTCACCACACCACCTCAAGCTCAACCCTGACAAGTCTGAGCTACTCTTCTTCCATGGTAAGGCTTGTCCGCTCCAGGACATGTCCATCACATTTAAGACCTGCACAGTGTCACCATCCCAGAGTGTAAAGAAACTTGGTGTGGCCCTGGATGATACCCTCTCATTCTCAGCAAACATCAAGGCTGTGACTTGTTCCTGCAGGTTCATGCTCTATAACATTCGCTGAGCACGACCTTACCTCACCCAAGAAGCAGCCCAGGTATTCATTTAGGCACACGTCATCTCATGTCTGGATTACTGCAACTCACTCCTGGTAGGACTCCCGGCATGTGCCACCAAGCCACTTCAACTCACTCAGTATGCAGCAGCCTGCCTGGTGTTCAACCTTTTCAAGTTCTCCCATGTCACCCTACTTCTACACACACTCCACTGGCTCTCAGAATCCGCTACAAGGCGATGGTGCTTGCTTACGGAGCAACAAGAGGAGCTCCTCCTCCCTATCTTCAGGTGATGCTCAAACCCTACACCACTACAGGGGCTTTCTGTTCAGGCACCTCTGGGCTCCTGACCATCCCATGCCTTCGGTAGGTCAACTCCAAATTCAAGCGGTCAAAACTCTTCTCCACCCTGGCTCCTCAATATTGGAACCAGCTTCCACTGGAGGCTAAAACAGTAGTCTTTAAACATCTTCAGGAAATGTCTGAAAACCTTCCTTTTTGTCAAACAAACCCTCTTCTGTAGACTGTTTTCCCTGTGTGTTTGTGTTGTCCGTTTTTGGTTCCCTTGTTGTCGTTCCTGAACGCACCCCTCCTGTGCCACACCTGTGTCCTCTCCCAATCATCACACCTGGTCCTGACGAGCCTGCCTGCCTATTTAACCATGGAGCAGTTTCCAGTCCTGGCCAGATCGTTAAGTCACATCTGTATGTGCTACTTCTAAGAATTGGAACCAGCGTTTGTTTATGTCAAGACTCTTGTTCTGCCTGTTAATCTCCGCTCTGCCTCTTGTCTGCCTAGGACTACGGACACCTACCTGGGAGCTCTCACACTACCCGCACAGGACACCAACCCTTCTGGCCTCCAAACCATTTTTGTTGTGGAACAGCTTCACCACCAACCTCAGGACATTATAATTTTAGTTTTCTATCAGTTCACATTCACTTGGGATCTGCCAAGTTTGTTTTCTGTTATCCATTATACTATCAATAAATCCATCTTTTTGTTGACGTGCACATCTCTCCAGTCTGCTTTTGGGTTCTACCTCCTCAGAGACAAACCCTGACACTTTTCAATTAGTACCAAAATTAGTTGTATTCCATTTTTTTGATCTTAAAGTTTTTGTTATATGTATGATCCTTCTCTAGCACTGTTTTTGAATAATCACTGTTTCATATGTTAAATGCTCTTACTACTAAGTTGTTTTTTCACTTAGTTTCTCCTAATGTATGCACTCACTGTAAGTTGCTCTGGATAAGAGCGTCGGCTAAATGATTAAACTGTGATTGTAAATTGTTCACCTACTGAAGCAAGATAGGTCATATAGATTCAGGAAGATGTTGTGACTGGTTGTAAATGTTACTAGGTATGGTGAATAGCTAACAACGCCACAGGCTTCAGCTACATTGGACATAACTGGAAGCTACTCGCTAGGGGGCGAGCACTAATTTTGCTTAGAATTTTGGACCTTGTGGTATATCAAGTGCAGGCTTATACAAAAGCATACGAAATGTACTCTTGGTTGTTCTTGGGCAGTCAGAGCATTGTATTTGTCATAATCTATGGTAACATTTGTAAAAACCATATTAAGAAACCGATTTACTGTGGATATTTAATTTAATATACCAAAGAGCTGATTTTGGCAAACCTCATGGCTGTATCTGATTTCCTTATTCTTTACCTCTTGGATCATGGTGGCCAGTTTGGTTCAATGTTGTCAGACACCAGCAACAGACTAATGGACACTGCCTAGAGTCAATATTCAATATTTATAGTTCTCTTGTGCATTCATTAAATAGCAATAGGCAGGTTGAATTTATAACTGAATTAATATGTAATGTTTTCAGAAGAGGTCTTTAAAAAATATGTAGAAATTGCTATGTTACACAAAACCTAAAGCAGGA
Source organism: Umbra pygmaea (assembly GCA_016801145.1). Classification (NCBI taxonomy): domain Eukaryota; kingdom Metazoa; phylum Chordata; class Actinopteri; order Esociformes; family Umbridae; genus Umbra; species Umbra pygmaea. The sequence continues at coordinate 9,043 of JACXGM010031806.1, forward strand.
TTTTGATGAAAGTGTGCCCATTATAAGCCAGGCTCTGTCCCACTAGCAATGCGTCATATGATGTAGGCAGAGGCAAATATGAGCACCTCAAATATGAGGTGTAGTTAGAGCAGTGGGGAGAGACAGAGCGAGATATAGAGGAAGTTGTACAGTAGCCATAATGGTAAGAGCTCGGTTTCCTCATCACCGTCCATAGAAATATATTAAGTTTTACAGTAGCCATAATGGTAAGAGCTTGGTTTCCTCATCATCATCCATAGAAATATATAGAGAAAGCTTTACAGTAGCCGTAACAGTAAGAGCTCAGTTTCATCATCACCGTCCATAGAAATATATAGAGAATGCTTTACAGTAGCCATAATGGTAAGAGCGCGGTTTCCTCATCACCGTCCATAGAAATTTGAGCATGAACTTTACCAGACTCCCTCGCGAACGTCACTTCCGGTTGGTGATTTATAGATGCAGATGTTATTTTTTTATCACAATTTTATCTCTAAATTGGCAGTTATCTATTTCTCCAATCTAGTTGTTTATCATTAATGTACACTATGCTTTATTGAGGTGTCCAACCTGCACGTTGCTCTTTAAAGGTGCCGTGCACAATTCAAGCTGTACCAACGTGTTCCAACGGAACTAATACATTTTAGCCCAGCGTGTGCCCATTGACCAACACTGCCGAATCACAAATGGTGATGTCTTCACCTAAATTCCTTTTGTAATGGCAAAATATACAATCCATGGGATATGCTTGTTCAGATTTACAAAATATCTTTAATTAAATGTACAACTTTTAGAAGCTGGTAACTTAAAAAAAGTTATGTTATCATTCTTTAAAATTCTATTGTACATTTAACAATGCACATAAGGAACAGCTATGGCCAACTACTCAAATATTTTTGCCACACTAAAACCAAGGAATGTCATAAATATGTTGTAAGTTTAAAAAGATAATCTTATATAGATGAATATAGCCCACCAAAAAAGTACAACGTCAATGCATCTACTCACCCATCCACCAACCCACCCACACACCACCCCACAATTCAACCTGCCCATCTACACACCCATTGAGAAAGAAACATGCTGACACAACAATATACAGTATATGCAATATATTCATTTTATTTATATAAATACAGTTCACAGTATGAAAGGAAATGCTTGAAATGCATGCCATACATACACAAACACAACAGTGAAATTATTACAAGGACAGTAACATAGCAGAGGTCATATTTATAAAAGCTGACAACAACATAAAGACACACACACACACACACTCACACAGGACAGCTGCGTGGAACACATAGTCACACAAAACATGGTAATACTAAAAACCATTACACACAATATCCTAACCTGCAGGCCTTTTGGTGGTTAGAGGCATTTGGAAATTTACAGAGTCGTCTAGAAGTCCCCTCAATCCTGACTAAGATATTGACCCCTGAGAAATACGACCAAGGTGTAGTTATTATGATTCCCCTGGGCCACCCCAAACACACCCTGGGATGAAGGGGGCGTGGTTACACTGATGCGAGTGAGGAACCGCTTGCTCCGCCTCCCTCCTCCTGTCTTTTCCTGTCCTCCGTCTGCTGTCCAACCTGCAGCAGAATGTGACTCTGGTTTAGCAGACACTCCTTCAGTTTGTCTTCAGTCAGGGTGAGGCGTTCCTCCAGTACTGACACAGTCTGTGGCATAGGACATACACAAACACACACAGGTTCGGATTAAATGTCAGGGCGTAGTTCACCAAGGTCAAATGTGTCACTTGCTTTTCTGATACACTTGAATGAATAACATTCCGTGGCAAATACTTAAGTGGAATCAGGTTGCCAAATTGAGGTTAAAGGTTGCCAGGTTGTTAAGTGGGGTCCGGGACTAACCTGAGTGAGGACGTCGAGCTGCTGGACGATGTGTTTCAGGGTGCTGGTGAAGCTCACGGGGAGGCCTGAGGGCACCTCCTGAGGGGATCCCATCCCCAGCCCCCCCTCGTCTGTTTCCTTGGTTCCTCCAGCTCCCATCTGCCCAGATGCTCTCCAATCCTGTCTGCTACTTGGGGCGTCTTCACTGAGGTCAAGGCTGGTTCTGGCAGGCCACCGTGCTGGCAAACGGGTTGCATTGCTGGTGGTATCGCTCTGAACTGGCAACCCATGTCTGTGGCTGTTCCCAACCTGGGAAAATATGTGGGTTCAATTTCATTCATTTGCCATTGAAGTATACAGATTTGTAATACACACAGCCAACCACACAACACGTGGAGGCAGGTAAATATTTGACCTGATCGGTTTCTGGGGTGATCTCTAATTGTAATTAACAAACAAAACATTGTCTCTAATAACCTAGTCCGGGAATGTGTGCCTGTGCTGGACATCACGCAAGAAGGGTGAAGTCTGAGCTTGACCTCATATGAGAGGGCCATTAATCTGGTTTCAATAGACCACTTAATCAATTATATTTTCAATATAATTTATATTTAGCTCGTTTTGGACATAGGCAGACATAATATCTGCAGAAGAATTTTAAGCGCAAATCTGGAGAAATTATAGTCCAGGCCTAAAATAAAATCATATTATATTGTTCATATTAAATCATGTAATGTTGTTATTATGAAATCATATAATATTGTTCGTATTAAATCATAAAATATTATTAGTACTTGAGGACCATTGTTGAGAAACTCTGCTGTAGGTAACAGACCTGGGATCTCGTTATGATGTCACACCTCTTGTGAGGAAAAAAACAAAGAAACTTGACATTAGTCGTGAATTCCTGAATTCTGATGAATGTGCTAGGCAGCTTCCTGCCTGGGTGGGGTAACAGGGGGCATAGGGCGGGGCCTGGAGAAACTGAAAGGAAAGAAAGCGGGGGTCACACATTCCTGTCTTAATGCACAGAGGAATCGATTCTGGACTTGTTTCCTGTGCACTGTCCGTACATCAAAGTGAGTGGCAGGGGAGAGGACGAGTGGAGGGATGGAGGGATGGGAAGAGGAGGGTGGGAGAGAGAGCGAGAGAGCGAGCGGGGGCTAGCCCTAACTGGAGATGAACAAAGCTGTTAGTGTGTGATTGTGGAGTCATTTTGGGCTCCTTGATTTTTCCATCTCCCTCTCTCTAGCTAGCTTTAGTCCCACTGGGCCACATCTGGGCCACATCTGTTCTGCTCATTTACGCTCAGCAACCCAGACCTGACTTCTCCCATCATCCATCTCTCTTCTTCCTTTCCTTTGGCTTGCAGGAAGTTGGAGAATAATCAGACATTAAGTGGTAGGATACTTAAGACTGATCCATGTGTAAATCACTACACTACATATACACACACACACAAATACACACAAATTGCGCACACACATTAAGACTGGTTCACATATGAATACACAAATACACAAATAAAACCTTTGCTCTATGTCATGTGGACTAGGAAGCCATTGCCACGGCAACCAAGGCTATCGGTGGCACGACTTGTTCTGCCAACAGATAATAAAACACTACAAAAGAGTAAGTGAGGTAAGATTATAACCCACTAAAGAAGAGTTAATGAGGTGAGATAACACACTACAAAAGAATAAAGTACGATTATAACACAGTACAGAAGAGTAAAGTAAGATTAGAACACAGTACAGAAGAGTAAGGTAAAATTATAACACAGTACAGAAGAGTAAGGTAAGATTATAACACAGTACAGAAGAGTAAGGTAAGATTATAACACAGTACAGAAGAGTAAGGTAAGATTATAACACAGTACAGAAGAGTAAAGTAAGATTATAACACAGTACAGAAGAGTAAGGTAAGATTATAACACAGTA
>JACXGM010031807.1:0-12976 GCA_016801145.1 Umbra pygmaea
ATAAACATTTACAATACCCTGACCTATTTTTACCTACTCTAGAGATATCAATAAACATTTACAATACCCTGACCTATTTTTACCTACTCTAGAGATATCAATAAACATTTACAATACCCTGACCTATTTTTACCTACTCTAGAGATATCAATAAACATTTACAATACCCTGACCTATTTTTACCTACTCTAGAGATATCGATAAACATTTACACAGCTACGTTTTAGGTAGACATGCATAGAGCCTTTGTTGACCAGAAGTGTTTAATTAAAGGACCGTCTGAATTCTCTTCATAAAAATTATGCTAAGAACGCAAAACCTAACAGGTAATGTAATGACCCTATTATTGTTTTTTGATTTGAAGCTAGGGAAGGACTACCTAACTTAAGTAATGCTTTTTTCATCATTTAATTTCAGCCAATTATAGACGCATTGTGCTATATTATGAGCCTCTACGAGGCTTTTTACACTATAAAAGATACCGATAGCTTTCAGTAACATTTCCCGATTTCCGTGACATAATTGTAGTGTGTAAACTTGTGTCTCTCTCAAATTCCACACCAAAACCCCTGGAGTTAGCGCATGGGAGATCCCACCTGGGGCTTTGCTAATAGCCCAGGAGAAAAGTGTTTTTCGGGGGAATTGTCAATGGGCTGGGCTGGTTTCTGAGCACACAGAGCTCAAGACATCTTGAATGACACACCCACAAATGCGTGATTGCAGGCTGGAGACATGACAGTGTAAAGACAAACAGTATGGAAATAAAGTATTCTGAAAATGTTGCTGAAAGCTATTGGTATCTATCAGTATCTCTTGGAATGTTAAAAGGCCTAAAGCCTGTGAAGATAGGTTCTGTCAAACTAAAACCACTTTGTACTCTATTTTTCTGAGGTGCCCAGGTTAGTACTCTTTCTCTGCTGTGTCTAGATGTTTGGAACACCCTGCCTTGACCCCCCCCCCCTCAAGTTTGACCGTTCTGCCAATCGTACTTCCTAACCTTTTGCGAACCATATGACACACACTTATGTTGAGATTCCCTCCTTGATGCTAATTAGAGGTGAAGTGTCAGGAAACAACACTAGTAACCAATAGAATTCCTAGATTAAGCCAGTTAATCAGAGAAAGGATTAGCGGTGAAGTCAACGTGATTGGCCCATCATTTCATCAACTGTAACTCAGATTCAGCTCATTACATAAAGACAATCACTTGAAACCCACCTATAGATTCTGGTAGGTCCAGTAGTTCATTGTGCTGTAGGTCAAGGTTGGTAATTTGTGTGCAGTTGCCGATCTCCTTGGGTAGATGTTCCAGCTGGTTATGGGCTACGTCCAGTGTGATGAGGTTACACAATTCCCCTGTAGAAAGCCGAAGGAAATTACTACTCATGTGAACCAGAATCATACTCTACACTTTTTAGCACAGACTTTGATTTACACCAGCTGTTGTTTTAGCTCCGTACTCCAGCACGTTTGATCTAAAATTCAACTATGACTAAGACAGTAGACTGTCAGCTTTCATTTGAGGAAATACAGCTGTTTTTATACACCACACACCCTCTTAGGGGACCAAATAAAAATTCTGAAGTCACGGAACAGTAGACATCACTAGACGCTGACTGTCTTTCCCGATGATGCCCTGCCAGGCTTGCACTTCAACCATTTTTAGTTTCAGTGTGTTTCATGGCATTTCTCTCTTTTCTGAAACATAAACATTGGCACCCATTGGAGGGTTCCTGATCTGTCAAGACAGTACTTCAGATGTTTTATCTTCATTATGGCCAGCATTGAATGGTCATCCACTGCACGCCTCCAACATGACTAGCAGGTTATAGCTTTTCTCTTAATGTACCAAAAAGTAGAGTTTAGCATTTAAACATGCACGGCTAATATTTTATTATTATAATTTACGCTAAGTGCTTTGGGATCTTAAGTGATCACAGAGAATCAGGACACTTGTTTCAACGTCCCATCCCAGAGACCGCACCCTACACAGGGCAGATGTCCCCATCACTGCCCTGGGGCATTGGGAATGATCTTTAGAGAAGAGGGAGGAGTGCCCCCTACTGGCACTCCAACACCACTTCCAGTGGCACTAATCTTGTATCTCGTAGGGACTAAAAAGGCCTGACCCTGCTTAGCTTTAGAAGCAAACCAGCAATGGAACACAGGGCTCTATGCTGCTGAGACAAATAAATGAATTCAATTGTCCAAATACTTTTTGGGGGAATCGAGAATGCAGCGGGAGGAAGGAGAGTGCAAGAAGAAGCATTGAGACCAACTTAATAACAGAATTTTTTTTAAAGAAAATGCCTAGAAACTAGTAAGCTAGATGCTATATTGGCTTACGTTAACATGTTCTCCACTTGTATTGCCAAATGATTTTATTGCATGTAACTTCTAAATTCTGCAAATGTTTTCCATATTTTCTTGAATAATGAACATACAAGGAATGTCTTTCATACAAGACTGCTTATAGTGGTGCTATGAAGGATGGATGCACACGGCAACACGCATATAGGAGTGCATGTCATAAAAAACAACTTAAAATAAGATTTTTTTAATTAGTCGTTAAATACATCATGGTATATCAGCAGATCTAAAACCTCCACATTGTTAAACATGCCTATTTATTTCCATGCTGCATTTCTTTGCAAAAAGTTTTCATACACAAGTGCTCAGATATGAAATGTACACTGCCCACCTTCAACACATTATTCACATCATGTCTTCCAGTGTCCCCCATCCACCCTGAAATTCCTTCCATACCTCTGGCCCTTCATCCGTCTGTCCATCCATCAATTACCCACACCACTGGCATTTCCTCCATCCCTTACCCACACTACTGGCCCTTCATCCATCCCTAATCCAAACCACTGGTCCATCATCCATCCATCCCTTACCCTTAATACTGGCCCTTCATCCATCCCTAATCCAAACCACTGGTCCATTCTCCATCCATCCCTTACCCTTAATACTGGTCCTTCATCCATCCATTAACCAAACCACTGGTCCATCCTCCATCCATCTCTTACCCTTAATACTGGTCCTTCATCCATCCCTTAACCAAACCACTGGTCCATCATCCATCCATCCCTTACCCACACTACTGGCCCTTCATCCATCCCTAATCCAAACCACTGGTCCATCCTCCATCCATCCCTTACCCTTAATACTGGTCCTTCATCCATCCCTTAACCAAACCACTGGTCCATCATCCATCCATCCCTTACCCTTAATACTGGTCCTTCATCCATCCCTTAACCAAACCACTGGTCCATCATCCATCCATCCCTTACCCTTAATACTGGTCCTTCATCCATCCCTTACCCACACTACTAGCCAATCATCCATGAGACAATAATCATTTTGCCACACAACTGCTCCTTCATCCATCCCATACCCACAATTGGGACTTCATTCAGCCATCCCTTACCCACCCATCTGGCCCTTCATTTATCCAGTAATCGCACACCCACATGACTGTCCCGTCATCCATCCATCCATCACGCATACTAGTGGCTCTTCCTCCATCCATCCATCCATCCACACAACCATTACCCACACCACTGGTTCATCCCTTACCCACACATCAGTCCTTTCATCAATCCCTCATGTCACTAGCCCTTCATTCATCCATTAGCCACACCTATGGCCTTTCATCCATTCATTCGTTAACCACACAACTGGCCTTCCATCCATCCATCCATCCTTCCATCCATCCATCCATCGGGCTGGGCAATATGTACCCCAGAGCCCGTTTGCCTGGCAACACTATAGAAACAGCAACACAAACTCATATATATATATATACACACACATTTCAAAATAATAGCTCTTGTTTTAATTAATTGCAATAATCATTGTGAATTCATTATAAAGCTAGTGAATTGTAACCAAATACAACTGAATTGTGAAAAGAAAAAATAAGAGTATGTGATAGCAAAAACGGCATATTTAACATGTTTTTAATAACAAGTGATTATTAAAAACATTAACAAATATAGTATCTCACAAAAGTGAGTACACCCCTCACATTTCTGTAAATATTTGATTATAACGTTTCATGTGACAGCACTGAAGATATTATACTTTGCTACATTGTAAAGTAGTGAGTGTACAGCTTGTTTAACAGTGTAAATTTGCTGTCCCTTCAAAATAATTTAACACACAGCCATTAATGTCTAAACTGCTAGCAACAAGTGAGTACACCCCTAAGTAAAAGTTGGGCCCAATTAGCCATTTTCCCTCCCCGCTGTCATGTGACTCGTTAGTTTTACAAGGTCTCAGGTGTGAATGGGGAGCAGGTGTGTTAAATGTTGCTCTCACACTACTGGTTTCTCCCTCATACTGGTCACTAGAAGGTCAACATGGCACCTCATGGCAAAGAACTCTGAGGATCTGAAAAACAGAATTGTTGCTCTACATAAAGATGGCCTAGGCTATAAGAAGATTGTCAAGACTTATTTTGAAGGGACAGAAATGTTACACTGTTATACAAGCTGTTCACTCCCTACTTTACATTGTAGCAAAGTGTCATTTCTTCAATGTTGTCACATGAAAAGGTATAATCAAATATTTGCTAAAAATGTGACTGGTGTATAGCCTAGAAATCTAGACGCACCCTAGAGGCAGCAAATATTTTTTGCAGCTAGGGTCAGTCTAGTAACTCTCCGTTGGCTTGCGAGCTGGAAAAAACAAATTCTGGTCAGGCCAATCACATCGTGTATTGAGCTGGTGGGCGGGCTTAACGTAATTACGGGAAAACAAAGAAATGGTTGCTGCTGCTGGCGAACAGCAGTCTTTCGAATCGGCTTTGGCCGTGACTCTGGTAGATTTGGGGTTAATATGTTCTTTGAGAAAAGAAAAAAGAACAGCTATGAAGTCATTCTTACAAAAGGAAGATGTGTTCGGAATTTTGCAGACCAGAATTTTGTGTTGTCGGCATTATATTGTGTTGCCAGGTGAACAGACTCTGGAGTACACATCATATTGAGATATGCAAATCAGGTCATATTGCCCAGCTCTAATCCCTTACAAACACCATTGTACATTCATCCATCCATCCTTACCCACACTAATAGCTCTTCATCCATCCCTAACCCACACCACTGGCCCTTCATTCATCCATCCATCCTTACCCACACCATTGGTCCATCATTGTCCAATCATCCCTTATCCACACTAATGGCTCTTCATCCATCTCTTACCCACACCACTGGCCCTACATCCATCCATCATATACCCACACATCTGGCCCTTTCTCCATCCCTTACCAATCTCAGCAGGCAGCTGTTTGATCTTATTCTCACGGATGCTGAGCATGGTCAACTTGGCCAGGTTCCGGATGTCTCGTTCCACCGCCGTGATCCGGTTAAACCTCAAGTACAGAGTGGTCAGTGACGTCACCCGGTAAACCACCGCCGGGATCTCCCTCAGCTTGTTATGCCTCAGGTCCAGCATCTTCAACTTCTTCAGGGAGTCCAATGACTCCGGCAGGCTGGTTAGAGAGTTCTCGCTCAGGGCCAAGGTCGACAGGCCCGAGAGGCAACCCACCTCAGATGGGAGGCTTTGAAGCTTGTTACTGTACAGGTAAAGCTCTGTGAGCTGGGTGAGGTCCTTGATGCTGGCTGGTAGCATGTGGATCGAACGTTTTGAGAGATCCAGCCGTGTGGAGTTCTCCTCGCGGCACTTTGTTAGCTCTTTGCCCACCTGTAGTTTAGAAACGTATGTTAGAACAAGTGAGGGCTGTGATAACAACGGCAACTGTTTTAGCAAAGACAAATTCAATTAAGTACGTTGCACATCTTGTGCATTGAGACTTATTTTCATCCCTCAAAATTGTTTTATAACTAGTAGATTTACACAGCAGAAATATATAGATCAGTTGTATATAGTTGTAAATATATAGATCTACTATTTACAGTATTAGACTACAGATTGTGCCAGTCTTTGATTATTCATATTTTGCAGTAAGTGCAATTGAAAAGAAATTGAAACAGTCCATCTTTGTGAATAACTGTCATTTCAAAAGGTGAACAAATAAAAACGAAAAAAGCAAATACTAAAAACATTTTGCGAAGAAAACCAACTAGAATCTCAAATGCTTAAAAAAGTGTGCAAAACGTTTATATTTTATTTTATTATGCAATACGTTTGTATTGCATAATAAGATATCCAATGTGGCAGACACTGCTCCTAAGTGACTTAATGTTGTATCTATTCTCCAAAGGGTTTCCTTGCTAGTAGCAAACCCCATAGGCTCGGGTTTGCCACATGGGATCACAATCACAGAATGTCTGGATGATATGCTGCATTTACAAGGTTGGCTTAATGTTAGAGAAAACATGGACGTTGGCGACAGAGAAAGCAATTGAGCAAATTCTTACAATAATTTTATAAATTTCCCATTTTAAACTACACAACAGCCTATAACTGTAAGTTCAAACTGAGTATACCTACTGTACATTCCTAAAATCATATATACACTGAAGAAAAATATAAAATACAACACTAGTGTTTTGCTTCAATTTATCATAAATTGTACCCAAAAGGCCTATTTCTCTCAAATAGTGTTCACAAATCTGTCTAAATCTATGTTAGTGAGCACTTCTCCTTTGCTGAAATAATCCATCCACCTCACAGGTGTGGCATTTCAAGAATCTGATTAGATAGCAGTATTATTGCACAGGTGTGCCTAAGGCTTTCAGCTCATTATAAAGGGGGGCAAAAACAAAAGTGTTGTGGTTATATTTTTGTTCTGTGTAGACAGCTAGCATTAATAGAAGTACTCGTTTTTGTCAACCATATTTGCTGGACAAATCAACATTCAATCATGATCTTTGGCAGATAAATGGTGGAACAGTTTTAGTATTGTCTGAAATACATTCTAACGTGACAAACAACAGCGTTCACCGCCAGGCTCAAAGGCATGTCAGGCTCCCATTGAAGACAATCCCATCTGATTTGTGGTCTACCTCTTACCATGTAGACAATGCATAATTCAAATGCCACGTGCTATTTGACAAAGTGTATTTATCTCACCTCGGCACTGCTGGCCTTCTTCCGTGTCCCTGCCGCTGGGTTGGGCCTCTTTATCGTGTTGTCCACAGAGAAGGCGACGGCAGGCGGTGCCGAACCAGTATCCTTCTTTCCTTCTTTGGCATCTTTACTTTTGGTCTTGGACTCCTTTCCGCCATCTTTGCCACCTAAGCCGGCCAGGGCAGCCTTGCCCTCTTTTTCCCTTTCTTTCCCCACTGTCGGACCTCCTTTTGGGTCCTTCTCTTTCGGATCTTTGTCCTTGTTGCCTAAAGTACTACTCATGTCGTCGACGTGTTTGTCGGTCCTCCTGCAAAGTCATTCATGGGTCCAAAATGTCCCAACGGTCACTAAAAATGTTTTCTTTTGCTTTTCTCTCAGAGAAAACGTGAAGTTGACATGACAAAACGTGCATGGAGCAGAAGAGTGAAGAGGCAAACTTTACATACACATATGTTGTTGGTACATACCTGTGTGAGAATATCCAAGCATTTAGTTTCACAAACAAATGCCCTGTGATCAAAACTGTTTTGCTTCTCTTTTTTAGTTTCTCAGAAGGTCATAAGGAAGTTAATTCTTCAGCGTTGTGACTTGACTGGAGACAGTTGCAGACGGGCCACATAGTTGTGGTTTGAAATACAGAGGATCACTGTCAGTCAGGGTTGAAGAGCTCAGACTAGATACTTGAATGCTGTTTAAGAAAGAAACAGAAGTCAAAATTAGTAAAAAGAAACAAAACAAAAAACAACCAAAACACTGAATGCAAAATTTATATTGTACTGAGTAGTTTTTCTGACACCAACGTTTTGACTTCAATACAGATACTTGATTTGGTACCTCGATTTCGATACCACGTCAAAATGACTGAACCAATCATGTCTGATAAAAACTTGTAAAACATTAATTATTAAAGTATCTGACTACTTATAATTGAAGTGTATGTAATACATTATTATTTCTTACATTCTGTTTTTAAAGTGTATTTATATTTTTTTACTTAGTCTATTATATTTTTATGTGCCCCTATTCTGTGTATTCTAAACACCTGGATTTCCTCCAGGGGTTAATTTCTTATCTTTCTACTCCTTTTAGCTGAGCTATTTTGGTCATGTCTACTTGGCTTTCATTTAATCATTTCTAATTTAGTAATTGAATTAAGAATAATTAAACCAGATCTGAATAACAAACTTTGTCATTTTAAAGTTAGTTCCAATCAAAAGTGTAAAAGTTTAAATGTAATAGTTGTGCATTTTGTGAGAATCGAGAAAACATAATTGTTTTTCAATGAGCACGATATTGCATGATATCCTATGAATTATTCGCGGAATGGGAACGTGCGCGCATTTGTGACTATGCGGACGTAAGTGGTTGCTGTGGCAATGAAACGCATCAGTGAAAGCCAACCCCCCTGCCTTATTCCCTGGGCGATGCTTTCGGTGAAGAGGAGCCTCAGAAGCGGGAATACGACTGGTCAGAACTCGTTAGTGAAGTACAACTGGGACTTCATTTTTGTGTGCAAATTAAAATGTGTGTGTACAATTGCCGTGGACTTATTCAACTGTCAAATATTTCAAACTTAACTTATCTGTTATCATGCCTGTCATGTTTTTAGGTCTCTGACAAGATTAGAGTGCTTAGAAATATGCTACGAGAGGATTAGTGTTGCCCCCCTTTGTAAGAACAACTTTTGAGACACCTTTCACGAACTAGTAGCGCTGCACTGTTTTGGGGTTCCCCTTTGTTGTTAGAGTTGTAATCAAAGTACTTTTTACAATATTACTTCACCCTGCTTTTCCACAATAGAAATTTGCTCCTAATTGCCATTCACTCTAAGCAACCGGGTTTTCTCTGTCTCAAATTTCTACACAGACACATTCTCACAGGGCAATAGGCACACCCTTTTCCTTAATGTCACAGCACTTAATGGATATGATGTTGTCAACAATTTTGCTCCATTAAATTCCACTGAAAAGGAAGTTGAATTTTAACGCAATGTTTTTAATCGAGTATCGAAATAAGTAAAATGCTAGTATAGTACCGTTTTGATATTTTGGTACTGAAGTACTTTCTCAGTACCGGTTTAACAACAAGTTGTGTGAGATACCTTCAAACTAATCAATTGAGTGTATCATACAACAGCTGAAAAACTGCAAGACAGCTGACAACCAGTGTCAAGACAATATTTTCCAAAGACACGGTGCAGTTGTATTCATATTGAAAACCTTAAAATTGCTTTGTTGAATACAAATGACATCCTCATAAAAAAATTCAGAACCTCTCAAACCTGTATTGTAGTTCTGTGATTCAACATATGCACGTAGTAGAGAAAGCAGTAGAACAAAGGCTACAGACCAAGGCCAAAGGAAAGGTTAGCTAAGCTGCTGGGAGCTCGGGGTGTCTGTCTAATCTTTGGGAGGGGGCAGGCTTCAAAGCACCAGACTCCCCACCGGACATAAGACCTTTAGGGTTAAAAAGGGGTTCTGTCAAGCTCCTGAATTACAAAGAAATTGACATAATATTGCTCTGTGGGCAAATAGCTTATATTTTATTCAGCCAAGCATCCAGCAGTACTGATGAACTACACCAACTTAACTATGACACTGAAGTCACTGTAACAACTCACCTGAAGAGGAAATGCATTGGAGGCATGGTGTCAGAGGATTAACTGTGTTTCATTGTTTGCTTATCAGAGATCTTGTTTCAATTTTCCTCTATGGCACGACTTAACCATCTGTGCTAACTACTCCTGCAATGACATGATAGTTCACATAGAAATTGCATTTACTTGTCACTTAGATAATCTGTCAGGTTATGACAATGTTCTTTGAGTTATTGCGTCTTGTCCTATTATCTGCATGCACGAGAAACACAGAGCACACTATCCTCATTCCAGTCAGTCTGGTCACAGCTAGAATTTATGCTGAATATGTCAAAGTTACTTCAAAATCCTGAGTCAGATGCTTTTCACCCGATAGCTAAGCTACTAGCTAGCTAACTAATGCTGTGGCTGGTAAGTTATCTGGTGTACTAGATGACAAAAATAGACAGGAGAAAATTAAAAAGTGTGCTAAGAAAGTTGTGTTTATTACAATAAGTACAGGAACGCCGTGGGAAATTTTTCATAAGGGTAGCCAATGAGGCCACTGAAAATCTTGGGGTGACACACCAAAACCAAAAGCCATAACTGAATTTCAGGAATTATATTATGCAGTTGTAGTAAACAGACTAGTTGACAACTACATTAATAAGAATTAAAGGAACACTCCAGACCACTAAAAGGCTCGAAATCATCATGACTCAGACACGACAATCACAAAAAAAATTACTTCAGTGCATTCAGTAATTCCCAACTTGGCCCCCGTAAATTGCCCAAAAACCTTTGGTTACATCACTGCAAGCGTTTGTTGGACTTCCTGATATTTGTCCCATTTAATTACTATTTTATTAAAAAAATAATCTTGATATAACCACAAGTGTTTGGGAAACATACGGTGGCCAAGTTCAGAATGATCAAACGCACTGTGTATTTAGTGACTGTCATGCCGGAAACATAAAGGGCACAATGATTTTGAGCTGTTTAGGGGTCTGGCATGTTCTTTTAAGGAACTGCATACTGATATATTTCGGTCTCTTATTTTACTCTTTATGTTACTAATTATCTGATGTTCATAGACTAATACCGGTACAGTTATTATTTTGAGTTCCACAACAATCCTGTTTTAATATGTTATGTGCATTTGTATATACATGAGTTTATTCATTGTTCTTCAAATAGGCTAGATGTATTTTTCCTCAGAGGTCATGTTAAGGCAGGATTCTGCATTTTTGGCATAGAAAATACATGACAATGCAGAAGAGAATGCAGGGGTATTAGCCATTAGATTGTATTTAAAATTGCAGGTTCAAACTTTTTTGTTAAGGTTAACCAAAAAGTCTGATCCTACTAATCAAACATGCTCTCCCCTCTTCATTTCTGTGCAGTGCGTGCTGTGTGTTTAGCGAAGGAAGTTACTGAAACCTGTCATTGTCAAGTTTATCAGTGGGGAAAATGAAAGGATGAATTGGCTTATTCAGCAGCCGGTAAAGACACAGATGGGGTGATTGCTTCAAATCAACGGTACGATGCTGAAGTTTCTATGTAGTTACGAGCAAAATGCTTATTAATTCTATTCCAACGTACTTACCATTTGTTAAACAATATTTTTCTCTTGTGAACATTCCACTGTCATAGAACGGGAAACATATTTTAAAGCTTGGTGCTTTCCCTCCTTAAGAAGAGCTAACAATGTGATAGATAAGGTTCAATAGTTTCATAGAACTTTCACAAAAGCCTACACGTTAGGCATTATTTGTGTGTGTATGTGAATATGTACGTGTTCTGTGTATGTGACAACAACGTTACATCCAGCCCTTTGCTTAGTAGACTTGCTAGCATTGCTGGATAACAGCTAAACTGTCCTCTGCCTGACTTGAGCATTTCAGCGCCCTTTCCCTGCGGCAGATAGTAACGGCGGTGTTACTTTCTGTTGGTCTATCTGTCTGCCCTGTACTGTAGCCTGAAAAGTCAAAACAACGATGAAATCAGTCTGTTGGACTTAACCCTCACCAGTGATACTGTTGTGTTGAAAGTACAGTTCTCTAAATTGTCTGTCGTTAAAAGATGTTTGCTACAGACATGAAATTCAGGGGCTGTCGGAGGGCTAGCCAGTTTTAAGGCAGCTAGCCATGAATTGAGGGGCTGGTTTCCTTGTCAAAGGTAGCCTGTGGACTTTTTTTTAACCCCAGCTGCCTTAGCCCTATACCATTCATTACTGCAGCCAGGGGCAATACAGTATAAACCCCCCATAGGCCTGTTTCCTCAGTCATGTCAGTTAGCCTCAGACTCATTACCTGGTATGGCTGAGTAGCTTACCATACCAGTGACGTAGCCGATTGTTTAAATCCAAAATGGCGGCACCCATGTAACAAAAACAACACTTTCAACATACCAGTTTATCCCTTTTAACAAATGTAGCCATTTTATTCATTGTACCAATAAGAAGAAAAAAAATGTCTGTTATATCACCTTTACATAAAATTCCAATTCAGTTCATCTTTAAAATGCTATCAGTTCCACTTTAAGTTTATTGATTGCAGACTGTATCTGGCTCAGAACTACACAGATGAATTTCCAAGGACTGCAAATGATCTAGAGTAATGTTGGTATATTAAAACATTAAAAAAATAGTATTTATATTTTGGGATAGTTCAACTTCAGTTTGGGACGGTTGCAATTGGACCTCTGGGAAAAAAGTTAAGCCGCGAGCCCTGGGATCAGATGTTTCAGCCACACTCACAGGTGCATAAAATCCAGCACTTAGCCATGAAGTCTCACAAGACCAGCATTGGCAGTACAATGGGTCATACTGAATAGCTCAGTGAATAGAAATGTGGCAAGACCATTCATTGCAAACTTTCGTCTCAATTTAGAGATTATTTTTTAATCACCTGAAGTTTGTACGACTCTGTAAATGTAGCTGACTTCTTAATTGAACCAATATTTACAATGGGTTAGAGCTGAACGATTAATTGCATTTGCGATAATGGTGCGATATGGTAAAACAAGGTTTTCTAATCGCAACGGCTGCGATTAGACATGCCCTTGACATGCGCGAGTAAATCACGCAATATGATCAAACGATACTTTATGATCACACAGGCTGCACCGGGCTGGCTGCACTCTGGTCACGTCACAAGAGTTATCTTTGCAACTGTACATTGACAATGGCCACAGGCTTGACAGAACCAGAAACTGAAGGAATGTTAGTGTCAAATAGGAACAGTACATCAGTCGTGTACATCAGTCGTGTGCAGTGGCAGGCCGTGCATTTTACACCTAGGCCTTCAATATCTTCCCGAAATTAAAACGCATTATAATAACCTCACAATGACATTCTAGGTC
>JACXGM010031808.1:0-12656 GCA_016801145.1 Umbra pygmaea
TGCCTAAACAGTGACAAGACGGAGGTAATGCTCATTGGTTCACCACACCAGCTACGTAAGGCTGGGTCTCCAACTTTAAGTATAGATGGTGCTATACTTCAATTTCAATCTAAATTAAAAAATTTGGGGGTGATATTTGATAGTAATTTAACATTTGTTCCTCATGTTCAGAACACTGTCAGGACATCATTTTTTCATCAAAAAAATGTAGCCAGATTACGTCCCATGTTGTCACTCCCTGTGGCTGAAAAGCTAATCAACATATTTGTATTTTCTCGGATTGACTATTGCAATGCGTTGCTGGCTGGGGTCTCAAAAGCTACCCTTAGCAAACTACAGTTGGTTCAAAATTCAGCCGCCCGAATTCTGTCTGGAAACAGGATGAGGAATCATATTACTCCTGAATTGGAATCTCTACATTGGCTCCCTGTCAGATTCCATGTTGATATTAAAATCCTAATGCTCACCTATAAGGCTGGATTGGCTCCTCATTATCTTTTTGAGCTTTTAACCCCCTATACACCAGCTCGTGATCTTCGCTCCTCAGAGGCTGGTCTTTTAATTGTCCCACTTACTCGCTTAAAGTCCATGGGTGATAGGGCGTTTTCTTCGATTGCTCCAAAACTTTGGAATTCCCTGCCTGCTGAGATTAGGCAAGCTGAATCCCTTAGTGTTTTTAAATCATCCCTTAAAACTTATTTGTTTAGGGTAGCTTTGAGATACTACTTTAAAGGCGCTATAGAAAATAAAGTTTATTATTATTATTATTATATAACACTCTTTAATTACTTAACCACATCGGTTGGCTTTATATATTAAAGATATAGGCTAAACATATATGCAAACACCAAATTAACAGTATCATTACAAACCACACATACCTTCATTCTCTAGAGATCTCAGCAGTTTCTATGCGGTCCACACCTTCCACTTGTTCGGCAACGTGTATTTGCTCTACCACCTCTTCAGTAGTAGTTAGCGTGTCTATTTCTGGTGGACCTGAACCAGTTCTCCTCGATTGTGCCCGGTTGTACGCAACCTTCTCTTTTGTTCTGCGCTTTATGTCTTGCCACCAATTTTTTACCTCCTCCACTTCTCTCCGTGTAGATGATAACGAGTTGATTTAACTTGTTATGGCAATCCAAATTGATTTTTTTCCAAGGGTGTGGATGTTCTGCCCTGTAATATGTTCAGGTTTGCTGTTACTTCATGCACTAAGATGTTAATTTCTTCTTCACTAAATTTAAACTTGCACTTTTTTTTCGTAGGGAGATCCATGATAGATACATACGGGCCCATTGTTTGCTCTTTTAGAGGCGCACAAATGGAGGGCGGAGTATCGCTGATTGCATAATGGGTATCGGGATTGATACATACTACGCTAAATGTGGAAGCATAGCGTGCGCTATTACCGAACTCCCATAAACAGACGCAGCGCAAACTGCGCTAGTGTTAGTAAATTCGGCCCTCAATTCTTGGCTTGCAATTTCACCAAGCAAATTCCAAGAAATAGGTTGCAGCTGTTTTTTTTTCGACTACACTTGCCAAATCCATGGATTCTGTCTCGCCTTCGACACTGAAGCACTGCGCAGACCAGTTTTCTTCAGTGTTCACTGACATGTTTAACATCTCACTGGAGACATGCCATGTTCCAGCATGCTTTGAATCCTCCATCATCATCCTGGTCCCCAAAAGACAAAGATCAGCAGACTTAATGACTACAGACCAGTCCCCCTGACCTCTGTTGTTATGAAGTCATTTGAGCACATTGTGCCATCTCACCTCAAACCCCTCACTGACACACACCTTGACCCGCTGCAGTTTGCCTACAGAGCCAAAAGGTCTGTGGACAACATGGTCAACATGGCTCTTCACTTCATCCTCCAGCACCCTGGAACCGGCGCGAGAATCTTGTTTGTGGACTTCAGTTCCGCATTTAACACCATCCTTCCGGCCCTGCTCCAGGAAAAGCTCTCCCAACTTGGAGTTCCTGCATAAACATGTAGGTGGATCACAGACTTCCTGTCCAACAGGAGGCAGCATGTGAGGCTGGGGAAAACATGTCTGACCTCCTGACCATCAGCACCGGTTCCCCTCAAGTCTGCATCCTATCTCCCCTCTTCTCCCTTCACACCAACAGCTGCACATACAGTCACAACTCGGTCAAGCTCCTAAAGTTTTAGGCCCTCATCGGATTAATTGCTAATAGAGACGAGTCTGCCTACAGGTTGGAGATTGACCATCTGGTGTCCTGGTGTAGCCAGAACAACCTGGAGCACAAAGCCCTAATGACAGTGGAGATAGGAGTGGACTTCAGAAGAAGCCCATCTGCCCTTCCCTCCATTGCCCTGTGTGGCTACCCAGTCAACTCTGTGGAGTCCTTCCGCTTCCTGGGCACCACCATCACCTGGGACCACAAGTGGGAGCTGAACATCAACTCCCTCACGATAAAAGCAGAGGATGTACTTCCTGCGGTAGCTGAAAAAGTAAAACCTGCCAAAGGATATTATGGTGCACTTCTACACTGCCATTATAGAGTCCATCCTAACCTCCTCCATCACCGTCTGGTACCCTGCAGCCACTGCCAAGGACAAGGGCAGGCTGTAACGCATCATTAATTCTGCTGAAAATGTGATTGGCTGCAATCTGCCTCGGTTACAAAACCGACATGCCTCTAGATCTCGGAGGTGAGGAACCAAGGTGGCCAATCCCTCTCACCTTAGAGTCTACTCAAAACTCTTCCCTCCAGCAGAAGGTTGAGGTCTATGAAGACCAAAACCTTCCGCCACAAGAATAGTTTTTTTCTTACAGCAGTAAGCCTCATGAACACACCCCCGAAACCAAACTGACTTTGTTCCCCCTAAGCACAGACAGCACATAACTGTACAGATATTGTAGATACCGTTCATATACTGCTGATACCCTGTGTGATGCTCGGTATTTCACTAAGCTGGATTTACACAGCGCGTACAACCTGGTGCGGATCCGCGAGGGGGATGAGTGGAAGACGTCCTTCAGCACCACCTCGGGGCATTACGAATATCTTGTGATGCCCCATGGCCTTACTAATGCCCCCTCTGTGTTTCTGGCCTTACTTAACGAGATCTTTCGGGACCTGCTGGGAACCTCTGTGGTTGTCTACATTGACGACATCCTGGTTTACTCGCCCACGCTGGCACTGCATGTACAACACGTCCGCAAGGTTTTACACAGACTACTGCACCACCAACTGTATGTAAAAATGAAAAAGTGCTTGTTCCATCAAACATCTGTCGCTTATCTAGGGTACAAAATCATTTCCACCGGACTCGAGATGGAGGTGGACAAGGTGGACGCTGTCCTGAAGTGGCCTGTTCCGACCTCTGTGAGGGAATTGCAGCGATTTCTGGGGTTCTCCAATTACTACCAGCGCTTCATCCGCTCGTTTAGCACGGTGGCTGCCCTGTTGACTGCTCTGCTACAGGGTGGACCGCGCTGCCTCACCTGGACTCCCAACGCTGAGATCGCCTTCCGGGCTCTGAAGGAGAGGTTCACCTCTGCTCCCATCCTCCGTCATCTTGACCCTGACCTTCCGTTCATGGTGGAGGTGGATGCCTCGGACGTCGGAGTCGGTGCTAACCTGTCACAACGGCAAGGTAAACTGTCGAAATTACCCCCCTGTGCCTTCTATTCCAGGAAGTTAAGCCCGGCGGAACGGAATTACGTGGTGGGTGATCAGGAACTCCTGGTGGTGGTAGAGGCCCTGAAACGGTGGAGACATTGGCTGGAGGGGGCTAACCATCCATTCATCATCTGGACGGATCACCGCAACCTGGAGTATCTCCGCACCGCCCAAAGGTTAAACACACTCCAAGCCAGGTGGGCCCTCTTTATGACCAGGTTTGAGTTCACTATCTCCTATCGACCTGGGTCGAAAATTGTGAAGGCAGATTCTCTGTCCCGTATGTAAGAGAGGACTATGGAGTACGGTGCTGAGGCGCCCCTCATCTCGCCGGCCCGCATCATTGCTCCCATCCTGTGGGACATTGACGACAACTGGGCAAACATCCTTCTCTGGGCGGAGTATGCCCAGAATTCCCTAACACACTCTGCGACACACATGACCCCTTTCCAGTGTGTTTTAGGCTTCCAGCCGCCCCTTGCTCCTTGGCATCCTGCAACGGAGCTGATACCAGCTGTGGACGACTGGTTCCGGAAGGGCAGAGAGGTTGTGGGTCGCTGCTCATACGAGACTGCAACGTGCGATCCGACGGCACCAGCTCCAAGCTGACAGACACCATATGGAGGCCCCGGTCTTCCGGATCGGTGACAGGGTCTGGGTGTCCACCCGGGACATGTCCTTGCGTACTCCCTGTAGGAAACTGTTGCCCCGCTTCATCGGTCCTTTCCCCATCACTCGCCGGGTGAACAAGGTATCCTACACACTCAAACTGCCCCAACACATGAAACTCTCCAACACCTTCCATGTTTCCCTTCTCAGGCCGGCAATCCAGGGTCCCCTTGACGACAACGTGTTGCCTGACGCTCCTCCTCCTCCCCTGACCATCGGCGGGGAGATGGCCTATTCCGTCCGCGCTCTCCTGGACTCCTGACGGCGGAATGGGCAATTGCAGTACCTCGTGGATTGGGAGGGCTATGGCCTGGAGGAACGAAGTTGGGTCGCGGCGCGGGACGTTTTGGATCCCTCCCTGTGCCGTGACTACCATGTCCGGTGGCCGGATCGTCCGGGTCCTGGCCGCGGGGTCGTCCCCGTCTTCGTCCTGCTGCTACGTCTGGAGCCGTTCCTCGAGGGGGGATGCTGTCACATCAGTACCAGTAGTCAGGCACTCCCGGCGCTGTGGTTCGCCTGAATATTGACACTTGGGGTGGTTGGGGTGATCTATATATCTCTATGTTCTGTTACGCACACAGGTGCCAGCGTTTCTGTTGATTATCATGCCGTTTGGTACAGGATATAAGCCTGTGTTTTACGTTATGCCATGTCGAGTATTATTTGCTGTCACTCTGTCTGGACTTTCGAGTTCGCTTCTTGGTTCATTCTATTGTGGAACTATTATCATTTAACCGAGCATTGCTCATTTCACCTGCACCTGCTTCCGTTATTCAAAACATTGACAATATGATAGAAGAAGTGGGAACAGAACTATACACAATGCACACCGGACAGAAATAAAAATAAAAACACACAGGGGAGCAACTTAAATAATTGTCAGGTCCCATAATAGAGACTGTGACAAGGTCTGACAACACTGCATCTTTTTTGTTGTTTTGAGCAGTTAACATTTTCTGCAAATAAACATTGAATGACAATATTTTTATTTAGAATGTGGGAGAAATGTTGTCAATAATTTATGAAATACAACATAAATATAAATTTTAACCAAACACATAGCTATCAATAGTGAAACCAGAGACAATTTTTTTTGCTGTGATTTTTTATTTTTTCCATAGCTATACATAGAGTAAGGTCCGGGGAAATTTGGACAGTGACACAATTTTCCTCATTTTGGCTCTGTACGCCATCACACTCGATTTAAAAAGGAAACAATCAACATGATCTTTAGTGTTCGGTCAAAATCATTGTATGAACCATGTAGGAATTACATCTGTTTTGTATATACAAGAGCCCCCTGATTTAAAGGGCACAAAAGTAATTGGACAACTGAACATAATCACAAATTAAATGTGAGTTTTAATATTTGGTTGAAAATCCTTTGCAGTCAATGACTGCCTGAAATCTGTAACCCATAAACATCACCAGGTGCTTGGTTTCTTCCCAGGTGATGCTCTGCCAAGCCTTCACCACAGCTGTCTTCAGTTCCTGATTGTACCTGGGGCATTTTGCCCTCAAATTTGCAAGTGAAATTCATGCGTAATTGGACTCAGTTCAGGTGATTGACTTGGCCATTGCAGAACATTCCATTTTGCCTTAAATAAGTATTAGGTTGCTTTCACAATATGCTTCGGGTCATTATTCATCTGCACTGTGAAGTGCTGCCAATAGGTTTTAAAGCATTTGGCTGAATCTCAGCAGATATTATATCCCTTAACACTGCAGAATTCATTCCGCTGCTTACATAGTTTTCACATCATCAATAAATAATAATCATGATAATAATAATAATATGTTTATTTTATAGCGCCTTTCAAGTACCCAAGGTCGCTTCACAGAACAATGCAAACATTTAATGACCACTGGACGGGCAATCTGCTTATTATTAAAACAAGCAAAAAAGCAGATGGAGAAAACAGATGAAAGTGACACAAAATAAGTAGTGGAAGACATAAAGATAGAATAATAGATAGTTATTTAGTTAGCATAGTGAAGATATGAGTTTTAAGATTTGAAGGTCTGTAGGTTAGGGGAGGTACGAAGATCAGAGGGCAGGTTTTTCCAAAGCTTAGGGCCTACAAAATAAAATAAAAGGGAACAGGTTCCATTGGCAGCCATACACGCCCATGTGATAACACTACCTCTGTTACATCCCTTAGTCCTGTTTAGTGTGTATGTGTGTTTGTTTGTTCTGCTCTGTGTCTGTTTCTGTGCAGGTGGCGCCAATCATCCTCATTACCATATATCATGGACTCCTCCCTCTCGTCATTGTATCCAGCTGGTTCCTGTTGTCCATCATCCAATCACGTCATCCATTCAGCAGTATATCTGTGCCACTGTTCATTCTCTTTCTCTCTCTCTCGGTGGGTAAGGTTGCCTTCTTTTCGGAGGCTGCCTGGTGATACAGAGTTAAAACATAGTTTGTTATTCAGTTGTGAGAGCTTTGGTGTATTTGTGTGAATGGTTAGAGTGATAGTATTGTGTCAAGTATATTGTTGGTAGTTCCTGTTGTATAGGTGTATTAACCCTGTGTATTCTTTTGTCTTCCCGGGGGGGAGAGGAACACGTGGGAGTGTCAGGCCAGACGCCCATGGGCTTACACCACCCGTAGGAACACTCCCTTGTATAAAAACACTAGGTTAGATCTGGGCGGCTCACACCCCTGTATTTTGGTTAGGGGGCCTGGATCGTGTGCCAGTTAGTTTAGTTCTCTGTGTGTGTTAAGTTAGATAGGTTAGGGGTGGGGGTTGTTATATTTACTTTCTTTGTTTTGGGTCCGCTCAGTCTCTCCTCCCAAAAATATAATTTACATTTTACCTTGGCTGAATAAAATAAGCCCATTGTGAAAAGGTACTTTCTGGTTCTCTGTCCTTGCTTGCACCTATGACCCCATACCTCTTTTGCTGACTGCAGGGCGTCCTTGGGTAGTGGTTGTGGCATCCCACTCCCCTCCTGGGGAGCTGAACGTAACACATGGGGGCTCGTCCGGGATGTCACTTCGCGCTGCTCGGGGGTCTCTGTGGTCGGTAATTGAGGTGTGGTTTTAGGGTGCAAGTAGGGACTAGTTCGTTTTGTAGTTTGTGTAGTTAGCCTTGGTACTTGTTTAGTGTTATTCAACCTTATGTTACGTACCTGTAGTTAGTTTTATAGTGCCTGTAGTATTCTTGTGCCTGTAGTGTATTTGTGTTTGTAGTAGTGTCAGAATGGCTTCATTGGTGGAGTCGTTTCTGGCGGACCCCTCAATAGCCGCATTAGGTAAGCTGCGTAAGGCAGACCTGGTTGCTGTAGCAGTATACTACAATCTAGAAATTAGCAAGCAGGCTCTGAAGGCTGACATTAAGGAAGCTATAGCAAAGCATGTGCTAACCTTTTCAGCCCTTTCAGCAGCTAGTGTGGAGGAAGCTGATGGTGAGGAGGAGGTGGAGTTGGTTGGAGAGCATGAGATGTTGAGGACTCCCTCGCCTACACGGTTGTTGGACGGTGTGGGGGATGGGGGGGCACCTGCTCCTCGTACTCTGCCCAAATTCGAGCCTTTCTCTCCTGACCGCCATAGTACCGGTAGTGAGACCGAACGGCTCAGACACCGTTCTTGAGGCAGACCTGCAGGATAAGGCAGAGAGGAGAAGACACAAGTTAGAGTTGCGGAGGATAGAGATATAGACGCAGGATGACAAAGAGGCAAGGATTGAGATACGACGCATGGAGCATACCAACGCCACCCGTTGGTAAAGAGAGCAGTTTTGATGTTAGGAGGAACATCGCTATCATCCCTCCGTTCCGTGAGGCCGAGGTGGACTCCTATTTTTCCGCATTTGAGTCTGTAGCGGGTGCGCTACACTGGCCCAAGGAGGTATGGCCTTTGCTCCTCCAGGTTAAATTGACTGGTAAAGCCCAGGAGGTAGTGGCGGCTCTATCCTTAGAGGAAAGTGGGCAATATGATGTAGTAAAGGCTACAGTACTATGGGCCTACGAATTAGTGCCGGAAGCTTATAGGCAGCGTTTCCGCAGCCACAAAAAGAGCGGCACTCGTACGTTTGTAAAGTTTGCCAGGGGAAAGGAGACCCTGTTTGATTGTTGTTGTGCCGCCAGTAAGGCAACAACATATTTCACTCTGCATGAATTGGTTTTATTAGAAGACTTTAAAAACCACCTACCAGAGAGGATCGTGGTGCATTTAAATGATCAGAGGGTGACAACACTGGCACAGGCAGCAGTGATGGCCGAGGAGTACGCGCTGACCCACAAGACTGTGTTTGTGGCACCGACTCACGAGGCCAGGACGAATAGTCCACAGGTGGCTAGACCAGCACACAGTCCCTATAGTCCTCCTACAGCACCTGTTAGAGATGAGAGGCAATGTTTTTATTGCCACCGAAAGGGCCACCTAATTGCTGACTGTCCGATTTTAAAAAGCAAACCTAAAACACCCCAGTCTCCACCCCGTAGTAAATTTAAAGGTGTTGGGTTTGTGCGCTCAGAAGCGCTTGGCAGTGGGTATGACCAGTTCATTTCTGGTGGTTGGGTTTCCCTAAGTGAGGGAAAAGTGAATCACAGAACAATAAAGCTGTTACGTGACACAGGTGCAGCCCAAACCATTATAGTGGCAGACGCTCTGCCCTGGTCCTCAAGTTTTACTGACAGGGATCGAAATGGGAACCGATTCAGTGCCTTTACATCGGGTTTACCTGTCGTCAGGAGTGGTATCTGGTTATTTTCATATCAGTGTGGTGCCCAAGTTGCCAGTGGAAGGAGTGTCACTTCTGCTGGGCAATGACATTGCTGGGGGAAAAGTATGTCCAGTAATGGAGGTTGTAGACAAACCAAGCCACACCTGTTCAGGGCCAGAGACAAAAGAGTTAGTATTTCCTGTGTGTGTGTGTTGACCCGCGCACAGGCACGGAAAAAAGGAGACATATTTGATATTTCTCCGTTATACGAACCTGTTGAGCATCAAAGCCATTTGCATAACACCAAGGGGAAAAAGCATATTCCACTAGCAAAGCATTCCAGCATGTGTGGAGATACGTTAAGTGCATTGTTGGAAACAATCACTCCTGCTCGAGTCATCGAGTGCCAAAAAGCAGACAAAAGCCTACAAAAAGGCTTTGCATTGGTGGAGTCAAAAGACAGTGCACCTGACGCAAAAGCAACATATTTCATAGACAACAGTCTTTTAATGAGAGAATGGAACGCCCGTAGCCTGAATGATGGTTGTGGTTCTGTATACCAAATCGTCCTTCGTACTGATTTCCTGACAACAGGTGTTATCGTTAGCACATGATTATGCGTGGGCAGGTCACTTGGGGGTTACAAAAACATACGATCGGTTCCTCAGACATTTCTTTTGGCCCGGTTTAAAAACTGATGTTGTTAACTACTGTAAAACCTGTGTTGTGTGTCAGCGAACTGGAAAACCAAACCAAGAAGTCCCTCCTGCTCCTCTCTACCCTATACCGGTGGTGGGTGAGCCTTTTGAGAGAGTTATCATAGATTGCGTTGGTCCTCTCCCGAAAACAAAATCGGGAAACCGTTTTCTACTAACGATAATGTGTTGTGCTACGAGGTACCCGGAAGCAATCCCTCTCTGGAAAATTACTGCCAAAGCATTAATTAAAGAGTCGATTAAGTTTTTCACCACGTTTGGCCTACCTAAGGCGTTGCAATCGGATCAAGGTTCCAATTTCACGTCAAAACTGTTTGCCTCCGTGATGAAAACATTGGCCATTAAACATCAAACCTCCAGTGCATATCATGCTGAGAGCCAGGGTACATTGGAGAGATGCCATCAAACCTTAAAGGGAATGCTAAGTAAATATTGTTTAGACACCAAATTAGACTGGGATGAAGCGGTTCCGTTCATTTTGTTTGCAATCAGGGAAACAAAGCAGGAATCATTGGGGTTCAGTCCAGCGGCAAAAAAAGGTTTTTCTCTATACCAGGAAATAATTCTTATGTCATCCAACCACAGTTATATTTTGGGCCTTTTGTTGTACCTGAGCTCATCACTGTATTCTTTCTTTTTGAGAAAATACCAAATAGTTGATCTGGCCACACCTAATGTTTGTGTTATCTTTCTGATGGGTTTGTTTTGATTTCTCAGCCTAATGACGGCTTGCTTCACTGGAAGTTACAGGAACAAACGGCAAAAGCAAATGCCACACTTTAAATCTAGACCTTTTATCTGCTTTGTAAATGAACCAATGAGGGAACGACACCACCATGGAACATCTGAGCAGCCAATTGTCCAAATACTTTTGGGGTCCTTAATAAGGGGAAACACAAAAAGTTCTGTAATTCCTACACTGTTCAGATATTCACTATTTAATATCAACTACAATATGCTTTATGGACCTGACTGTATACAGTTACAATTTACAGTAAAACAAATATATTTCCAAATTGTTTTACACTAAAGCCAAGCCCCCAGTTAGTCCTTCAAGTCCCATCTCTGACATGCCTCCTTTACAGTATATAATCATTCAACACAAATAGGCTAACAAAGTTGTCCTGTAAATACTATTTTTAGAGGGGTTCTAGGACAACAAAATGTTCTTACAAGCTCTTTTGAAAGTGTGCAAATTCAGAGAGGGAGGAAAAGCAAGAGAGAGAGAGACAGAGAAAGTTCACCAACCCAAATGCACCCCACAGAGGTTCAAACTGTCCCAACCACCTAAACGTCTTTCTTACATTACGATAGATACCAAATAGCTTCCAGCAACATTTACGAATCCACTCAAGCTAATTTCCATACTGTTTGTCTTTACACTGTCATGTCTCCAGGCTGCAATTGCGCTTTTGTTGGTGTGTCCTTCAAGACGTCTTGAGCTGCGTGTGCTCAGAAACCAGACGAGTTTTACAGTGAAGAATTCCCCCGCAATACACATTTCTCCTGGGCTGTTAGCAAAGCCCCAGGTGGGATCTCTCATGTGCTACCTCCAGAGGTACCCACAAGTTAACCCGGAGCGACCCACAAGTTAACACTACAATTGTGTCTTGTCGCGACGTCGCCTCAAGCAGATTCGGAAAATGTTGCTAAAAGCTATCGGTATCTATCGTAATGTAAAAAGGGCCAAAGAAAAGCCATTTCCAAACCTTTGAGATCAAAGCCCTTCTTGAAGTCATGAACCCACAGCCTCCCAAGTCAGGTGGTTCTGGGGCTCGGTACACAAACACACACCGACCACACAGAGCACCAGGGAAGCAGCAGAGTTACAGCCATACAAATCAGCAGAAAAGATTTAGATCCTTACTTCACAATATAAAAATAAACATGGATTGCTACCTTGCTTATTCAGGGGTTGCACAGTGGCAGAATATCTGAGCACAGTGGCAGTCAGTTCAGCCACAGCCAGGCTGTATAACCCAACTACAACCCCAGTCTCCAGCTGGCCCAATTGGAAACTGATTGTTTGTTTAACTACTGTTTTATGGAATACCTAGTGACAGGAAGTCCTTAAAAAGCAGCAGTTACTATTTATATGGTCCCTATTGGGAGGGAACACTACTACTAGCCCCTCCCCCATCCACCTACCCTGCAAATACACCCTGTCGCTGAGGAATGTCTATCATTCACAAGCTTGGGGAACTTATTGAAATGCTTGCTTCTCACTTCCTGTTTCCATGGATACACTAAGACAACGTAAGTGGGATGATTCGGCGCTCTGATAGGTCCTGAAGAGCTGTAATCCCCTTTTGCTCTTCTGTTTCTATCTGGCTCATTTTCTACATCACGTCTTACCTATTCACTAACGATTACAACTAAACAAAAGGCCTTTACTGCTTAACATGCAGATGCTAAAAAAATAGCTCAATGTGAACATTTTTATTTTGATTTCACCTTTATGGGACCGGTGGGCCGATTGAGAACATAAAGCACAATGGTGCAAGAGGACGAAAAGTTACACATTAAGTATCAAGAAAAATGGTCAAAGGCAGTGTGTGAATGAGAGGGCAGAGTCAGCATGTACAGTGGTCAGACAGTAGCTCTGACAGTCGTACCTTAAAAGCAGTGAGGAGAGTCAGCATGTACAGTGGTCAGACAGTAGCTCTGACAGTCATACCTTAAAAGCAGTGAGGAGAGTCAGCATGTACAGTGGTCAGACAGTAGCTCTGACAGTCATACCTTAAAAGCAGTGAGGAGAGTCAGCATGTACAGTGGTCAGACAGTAGCTCTGACAGTCGTACTTTAAAAGCAGTGAGGAGAGTTAGCATGTACAGTGGTCAGACAGTAGCTCTGACAGTCATACCTTAAAAGCAGTGTGGAAAGTCAGCATGTACAGTGGTCAGACAGTAGCTCTAACATCATACCTTAAAAGCAGTGAGG
>JACXGM010031809.1:0-12842 GCA_016801145.1 Umbra pygmaea
CCCAATTCACCCGCACTACCCGTTTGGGTTTACCAGGTCTGTCCAGAGTCTTCCCCCACCCCCTGACCCAACTCACCACCAGATGGTGATCAGTTGACAGCTCCGCCCCTCTCTTCACCCGAGTGTCCAAAACATACGGCCTCAGATCAGATGAAACGATTATAAAATCGATCATTGACCTTCGGCCTAGGGTGCTCTGCTACCAAGTACACTTATGAGCATCCCTATGTTCGAACATGGTGTTCGTTATAGACAATCCATGACTAGCACAGAAGTCCAACAACGAACAACCACTCGGGTTTAGATCAGGGATGCCGTTCTTCCCAATCACGTCTCTCCATGTGTCTCCATCATTGCCCACGTGCGCGGTGAAGTCCCCCAGCAGAACTATGAAATCCCCAACTGGAGCCCCATACAGGACTCATCGCCTGTTAAAGCACATTGGACATTTTCTGTAACATTATGCACATTTTCAATGTGTGTTTATTGGAATAACAGGGGAAAATATAACTTGGAAATAACATACCTCCACTCGTTGTAGACCCCATAGTAGAAAAAAGCAATTTCGGTCCAAAACATTTGAGTGAGACGAACGATGACAAGCTTTCCATTATATTCCCACTCGACAGGTGCTTGCATGTGACGCAAAGCTCACTGGACACATTTATTTATCCTCCCTGCTTATTGATAGTTTTGAAGTAATGTGAATATTTCCAGCTGTTAAATGTAGGCTATAAATTCTTCCATTTTGCTAACCTTCAATCTGCATAACTCTGCGCATTACAATTTTAAAAGCAAGATCTCTCCTCTTTTTGATTGGCATGGAGGCGCACTAATGAAATATGGATTAAAAACAAAATGACAATGGATAATAAATTATTAAATTGAGTTCTAAAACATAAAAGTTGATAATATAACGTAAAATATAACCTAAATGTAACTAATTTTATCATTATAAATGTAACTAGTAACTAATTACTTGAATTTTACTTAGTAACGCATTATACCCAACACTGTCTGGGAGCTAAGAGATACACTAGCCTTGGAGCTAGGAAGGCTCTAGCTTGGGAGCTAGTGGGTGTGCTAACCCTCGAACGGGGAGCCCTATCTGGTGGACTACCACCCTGGATACGAGAGCTAAGGGAGCTAGGAGGGAAGCTAGCCTGGAACATGGGAGAGCTAGGAGTGCTGGAGAGAGTAACTGGGACCTGGGGAACCCCAATAGAAAGACGGGGAGCCCTACCTAGTGGGCTAGCACCCTGGATCTTGTCCATTAGGAGAGCCCAGGCTTGTCGCACATCCTCTCTCTCGTTCCACTCTTCGTTCTCCCAGTCGAAAAGCTCCTCATCTCAGCGTAAGGCTCTCAGGGTCTCCAAAGAGACTGTCTCTATTTTAAGGTGGTTCATTCTGTCTGTCTTCTGTCTTCAATTCCTTATTGAAGTGGAGGCAGGCGCATCATTAGCAAACATATACTTTATTGTCAAATAGCAAAACTGTCGGAAGAACAAAACATAAGAACAAAATGAGGAACTAAGCCTAACCTATGTATATACAAAAAACACATGACATGAACAATAAACAAAGGAGCACAACACTACACTAAACAGAAGAACAATCTAAAAACATGACTACGTACCTGGACAGAAACAATGAACCACACTGAACAAACAAACATACAGAACTAAATACTATACTAAAAAGGGGAGGGTGTGCAGGTGTGGACTAAACAACAGAACTGATAGGCTGACAAAAACATTTGACGGGATCATGTGACACAAAGAGCGGGAAACCAAAACAAAACAAAACACAAAGGGGAGAAACCACTACCCGGTGAACACAGAACAAGCACACAGACACTAAGGACATTGTGACACAGACTATAAAGGGAGAACTAAAACACCATGTACAGCACTGAATAAGAACCAAAACATACATAGAAACACAGGAGTGTAAACCAACAAAACACTATAATAGGGAGTCCATGATAATTCTTCCTAACAGCCCACACAGGGCTGTATGTGACAATAAAATAACAATGACATGCTGCGCTATTGACTTTAGACCAGGTTTTTCTTGTTTAATGGTGCGATCACTTTCCGATGCCTCAAGATAGCACTACACCGAGCGAGAAATATCCTGAAAACACCTCCCTGTAAGACCAGCACGCCCATGGGCGCAAAGATCGGCACAGGTTAATTTGCTATTTAAACAACATGGGCGCTGGACTGAAAATTGACAAATGCGTCGGTCTTAAACTAGCAAAGACACTTGTGTTCAGGCTTTGTGCTGCGTTGTGCTGGGTGCAAGATAGGGCCCTTAATGTTGAAGATTATTTTACTGGTAATTAAAGAAACTGAATTTTAACCAAAATGTTTTTGTTTCCTGAAAAGTATGCATATGCGTCGTCAAACACCTAGATATAGTCAGCGTTTCACAAAAACTCTCTCTACCATATTTTTTCGGCCAAAAATACTAATTTAACAAATAAAATATTGGCAAAGTTTTTCAACCCTCCGAATTGGTCATATCCAGCAACTATTCTCACCAGTGTGAGAAGGCACGAGACCAAAGACACAAGGCCGATCTCTGTCCTTGTCTTCTCACACTGCTGAGGTGTGTGGATATTCCCTGCAAAGCATAGTTTTTCTCTGCATTAAAGCTTACTTTTGCTCTAGTGATTAAATTTGTGACCAGTATTTTACATAATTGTGAATTGTATTACATTTAAGTGTATTACATTTAATGCTTCACATTTGTTTCTCATTTCTGAGTTACATTTAAAACTTGTTTTACCAGTTTTATTTAGGTTATGCATATTATATCAAAAACAAAAGAGAAATTAAAATAAAAAATCTAATAGTTTAATACTTACACACCTCTCCAAATGAAAACCAAACAATGGCTCCATTTTATGTCTCACTTATTGCACACATCCATCGGTGTTTCACACATGCTTGTCTAGGTAATCAGCCTCACGTGGCAGCATGCTGGTGCAGGTCTGGAAAAAGAGACCACTGCAAAGTCATCAGTCTCTCTGGTTTTCTATTCATAGGAATGTGTTTGGGTAAAATGAAAATGTTTGTTATGCACTCACAGGCCACTACATTAGGTACACATGTTCAACTGCTCGATAACATAAATGTCTAATCAGCCATGTGACAACAAGTCAATGCATTTTATCATATATATATATATATATATATATATATATATATATATATATATATATATATAGAGAGAGAGAGAGAGAGAGAGAGAGAGAGAGAGAGAGAGAGAGAGAGAGAGAGATAATACACATATTGTTCAAACCAAGCATCAGAATGGGGAAGAAGGGTGATTTAAGTGACTTTGAACGTGGCATGGTTGTTGGTGCCAGACGGGCTAGTTTGAGTATTTCAGAATGTCCGGACCTACTGGTATTTTTCCACAGAACCATCTCTACAGTTTACAGAGAATGGTCTGAAAAAGAGAAAATATCCTGTGAGTGGCAGTTTTCTGTGTAAAAATTCCTTGTTGATGGCAGAGGTCAGAGGAGAATGGCCAGACTGGTTTGACCAGATAGAAAGGCAACAGTTACTCAAGTAACCACTCATTACAACCAAGTATGTAGAAGAGCAACACTGTCACATCCAGCCCTGTAGGTGGGCTGGGTGTTCACGGGGAATAGGGTTTATGTATTGTCTTTGTGATCCCTCTGTATGTGTTGTTTTGCCTCCCTCTTGTGTCTAGTTCGGGTATTAGGGGTTTTGGGTGTATATTATTGTAGTCCTTGTTAGTCACAGATGTCTTGAGTTAATAATCAGTTGTGTTAGTATTTAACCAGGTTGTTCTCCCCTTGTCTCTTGTCCGTTAATGTTTCCTGTGGCGTCTTCATGTCATTTGTTCCCCTTTGGATTATATGAACGTATTCTTGCTTTGCCAAACGAGGCAGTATTGTTTTGATTCATAAATAAAGTATATTGGATTATTGGAACCTTCGCGCCTGTCTCTCCTTAACGACGTGACAGATTAACCGACCATTCAAAAATGAGACAGCGAAGGAGCTCTTCCCTGGCTTCGGGAGGTCGGCACTCCGATGGGGACCTCGACCGGCTCAACCGCCTTATTATGGAGCAGGCATGGGATACGGGCTACTCCCCGGAGGATGTAAGGTATGACTCCGAGGGAGTAGCCTATTTTTGTGGCAGCTGGCTGGAGGAGGCAGAGGAGGAACCAGATGGGGGTCGTCTGTGGGATGAGGAAGAAGAGGATGAGGAGTGTTTTGTCGAGGACGTGGAGGACTGGGAACTACATATCTCACAGGTACAGGGTGTTAGCCTACATGCTATGGCTCCCCGCCTGACTGTTAGTGCCCCTGGTCATCCCGTTAGCTCCATTAGCACACCATTCACATCTATTCCCCCCCAGATTACGACTCATAGCTCTCTGCCTAATTCCCCTAGCTTCCGGGCTCCCTCTTCAAACTTTCAGGTTACTTCTGTCCCCAGCTCTCAGGCTGGTTATTTCCCTGGCTTTCAGGCCAGATTAGGTGTCTGTCCCCAGGCTAGCTTAATTAAGTTCCCTAGCATGAAGGCTAGCTCTCCCGGTAGCCACCACACCAATTCTACTACCACTCCGGTTCAAGGCAGTGGTCCACTGGATAGGTCCCCCCGTCGGAGTACTAATTCCCCTCTCTCCCAGGCTAGTCATAGCAGCCCAGCTAGCTCACAAGCTAAGTCTTCCTCCGGCTCCCAGGCCGGTTATGCCACTAGCATTCAAGCTAGAACCCCTAGCGTCCAGGTTAGCTCTCCCTTTAGCCACCTCGCCTCATATGCTACTTCCCAGGTTCAGGGCAGTGGTCCACAGTGTAGGGCCCCCCGTCTGAGCACTAGCTCCCCTAGATAGTACACTAGCTTCCCCGGTACTACACCTGATTCTGCCCCTAGGACCCCTCTTTTCGCTCACGTTAGGGACCCCATGCCCCGTTTAGGGTCTAGTAGAGCCCTTATCCCTGTCCCTAGAGCCTCCTGTCTAGCAGAGGCTGACTGTCTCCCCAAATAAATTTTCGGGGGGGCTATGTGGGGTGGCGGCAGCCGTTTCCAGCAGTCTGCACACTGCCACCTCCTGCAGACTGCACACGGCCACCTCAGGCAGACAGCCCACCGCCACCTCCTGCAGTCAGCCCACCGCCAGAGCCTCAGGCAGCAGTCAGCCCACCGCCTGAGCCTCAGGCAGCAGTCAGCCCACCGCCTGAGCCTCCGGTCACCTGCTCGGCGTCGCCCTCTGCTGAGACCCTGCTGGGCACAGGGCTAGAGGTCCTCCTCCTCCCTCTGCCGCCAGGGTTTGGCGACGACGCCACCTGGGAGGAGTCTGGACCTCCTGCTCAGCCGCTGATGTCGTTCGGACCCCTGTTGCCTACGCCGCTGCTCTCCGGACCCCCTGCTCGGCCGCAGCTGACGTCCGGACCCCCTGCTCAGCCGTCACTGACGTCCGGACCCCCTGTTCAGCCGTCGCTGACGTCCGGACCCCCTGCTCAGCCGTCGCTGACGTCCGGACCCCCTGCTCAGCCGTCGCTGACGTCCGGACCCCCTTCTCAGCCGCCGCTACCGTCCGGACCACCGTCGCAGACGACACCGTCCTCCGGACCCCCGTCGCTGACGACGCCGTCCTTCAGACCCCTGGACACCCTGCTTGAGCCAAGGCTACCAGACGCCTGCCGCCGTGGCCACCTGAGCTTACATTCCTCGGGCCTCCTGACCTGCCTTTCCCCGAGCCTCCTGAACTGCCCGACCCCTGGCCTCAGGACTTGCCTTTTCCCTTGCCTCCGGAACTGTCTGTTCTTTGGTCTCCTGACCCACCGGTCCTGAGCCCTCCTGGTCTGCCTGTCTACGGGCTCCCTGCCACCCTGCCTGTGACAGGGCCTCCTGACACCCTGCCCGTGACAGGCCTCCCGGCCACTCTGCCTGTGACAGGCCTCCCGGCCACTCTGCCTGTGACAGGGCTCCCAGCCTCTCTGCCTGTGACAGGGCTCCCAGCCTCTCTGCCTGTGACAGGGCTCCCAGCCACCCTGCTACCGGGGCCCGTTGAACTGCCTTGCCCCTGGCCGCCACCTGAACTGCCTTGCCCCTGGCTGCCACCTGAACTGCCTTGCCCCTGGCCGCCACCTGGACTGCCTTGCCCCTGGCCGCCACCTGACCTGCCTTGCCCCGGGCCACCCTCTGTTCCTCCTGATCCTGGGCCCTTCTCTGCCCCCTATGGCCCAGGGCCCCTCTCTGTCCCTCCTGATCCTGGGCCCCTCTCTCTCCCCTATGAACCGGGACCCTCTGTTTCCCCCCTCGGCCTTGTGTTCTCTGTTGCCCCCTTCGGTGCGGTGGGCTTTGGAGGGGGGATTCTGTCACATCCAGCCCTGTAGGTGGGCTGGGTGTTCACGGGGAATAGGGTTTATGTATTGTCTTTGTGATCCCTCTGTATGTGTTGTTTTGCCTCCCTCTTGTGTCTAGTTCATGTATTAGGGGTTTTGGGTGTATATTATTGTAGTCCTTGTTAGTCACAGATGTCTTGAGTTAATAATCAGTTGTGTTAGTATTTAACCAGGTTGTTCTCCCCTTGTCTCTTGTCGGTTAATGTTTCCTTTGGCGTCCTCATGTAATTTGTTCCCCTTTGGATTATATGAACGTATTCTTGCTTTGCCCCACGAGGCAGTATTGTTTTGATTCATAAATAAATAAAGTATATTGGATTATTGGAACCTTCGCGCCTGTCTCTCCTTAACGACGTGACAAACACGATGAACCTTGCAACAGATTGTCTACAGCAGCAGAAGACAATTTGCACAGGCCCACCAAAATTGCACAATTGAAATTGTAAAAATGTTGCCTGGCCTGATGAGTCTTTATTTCTGCTGCAACATTCAGATGGTAGGGTCAGAATGTGGTGTAAACAGCATAAAAGTATGGATCTATACTGCATTGTATCAACGGTTCAGGCTGGTGGTCTTGTAATGGTGTGGGGGATATTTTCTTGGCACACCTTGGGCCCCTTAGTACCAATTGAGCATTGTTTAAATGCCAAAGCATACCTGAGTATTGTTGCTGACCATGTCTATCCCTTTATGACCACAGTGTACTCATCTTCTAATGGCAACACCCAGCAGGACAATGCACCATGTCACAAAGCTCACATCTCAAACTGGTTTCTTGAACAGGACAATTAATTCAATGTACTCAAATGGCCTCCACACAGTCACCAGATCTCAATCCAGTCAAGCACCTTTGGGATGTGGTTGAAACATAAGATTCGCAACATGGATGTGCAGGAACTTTGAAATGCATTTATGTCAATTTGGACCAAAATCTCAGACTAATGTTTTCAAGACCTTTTTAAATCTATGTCACTAACAATTAAGACAGTTCTAAAGGGAAATGGGGGTCCAACCCGGTACTAGCAAGGTACCCTAATGAAGTGGTCATTGAGTGTATGAAGTACTGACTACAATTATCCCAAATTCTAAATAAAGAAATAGTCATTAAGAGCATTTATTTGCAGAAAATGACAACTAGTAAAAATAACAAAAAAAGATGCAGTGTTCAGACCTCAATTATTGTAAAGATCATAAGTTCATATTCATTTGTGAACAACACAATATTTCTGTGTTAACTTAGGAAGACTTCAGAAAATCTATATTTTGTGGAATATTAATTGTACAATATTAATAATTGTATTTCATGCATCTTGGCATGCTCTCCACTAGTCTTTCACATTGATGTTGGGTGACTTTCTGCCACTCCTGGCTCCAAAATATTCAAGCAGCTCTGCTTTGTTTGATGGCTCGTGACCATCCATCCACCTCTTGGTCACATTCCAGAGGTTTTTAATGGAGTTTATTTAATAAACATTTGCATTGGTCTTTTTTTCTATAGCTGTATATATACACCGATCATCAACCATAACATTGTGGCTACCTGTTTAATATTGTGTAGGTCCCCCTTTTGCCACCAAAACAGCAGCCCTATATGGAAAACAGTGTGACGCACTGTGTGTTCTGACAACTTTTTATTAGAACCAGCATGAACCTTTTCAGCAATTTGAGCTACGGTAGCTCGTCTGTTGGATCGGACCTTACGGGCCAGCCTACGCTTCCCACATGCATCAATGAGCCTTGGCCTCCCATGGCCCTGTCGTCATCACAGTTTGGCCCCCTGGTCAAAGTTGCTGCTCAAATCCTTACGCTTTCCCATTTTCCCTGCGTCTTCATTTTGTCCTCAAAGTTAATGTGATAGAAGCAAGAGAAATCTAAAATGTTTCTCCAACCACTCTGCAACAACAATGTCAAGAATATCTTTGAATTATGAGTAAAATAGCAAGATTAACTTGCAATAAATACAATCACAAGACTTGCAGTGATTATCATAAAAAACCTGTCAATTCCCAGACCTGCTATTACTGCCACGTACGGTTTTCAACCGGATGCACTTTTTATAATAATATGCTGTATTACGGTACTCCAGCTGATCAACATCGTACCAGTATTGTTTTTATACATAATGATTTGTGTTATTTATTGTATTAGCTATGTGTCACTAAAGCTTATTAAAATTAATATTTGACACAAGCAGACAAACATCAGATCATTAAGTATCATTCAAAATGCAATTTGTGCTCTAGAGAAATAACTCAAGTGTATATTGTTTTCACTGAATGTATCATCGTTTTTAAAGCTAGGGAATCATTTCAAACGAAATGCCCTTATCAGAGCTGATTGAAATGACACTGCAGTTACACTTCAATAGGTTATCCACTGCGAGAGATACTCTATGAAGATTTGGTATATATTCTTGGTAGGATAAAATTAGCAAATTAATGGATTGGTATTCTTAAACTGTTATCCCTCTAACTAATCCACAATTATGTATTTA
This sequence comes from Umbra pygmaea, assembly GCA_016801145.1. NCBI lineage: Eukaryota > Metazoa > Chordata > Actinopteri > Esociformes > Umbridae > Umbra > Umbra pygmaea. Next base: position 8,895 of record JACXGM010031809.1, read on the forward strand.
TTGGCTAAGAACATACTGCACAGATTTTAACAAAAACATGCTTTTACGGGCATAGTGGAAGACTAGGTAACTGGTGATCTATTTGTAACTGTCATAAATACATTTTGCATGCATACATACTTCTTAGCACAAACCACCTTCAAAAATATGTACAGGTTAAGTTTCCAACAGGTAGACTCACTGATGGAAAAAGGCATGTTTCAGAGTGCTTCCATGGCATTATAATTATCTGTAATGAAAAGAAGTAGGAGGCCAGTATTGAAAATACAAAAAAAAAATATTGTAAGATTTCAGAACAGTACGACTTAGCCACTCAGCTCTGGAATGGTCTTTTCCTTTGTACTTGCAAATAAGCCCTTCACACTTGCCCTTGTTCTCATACTAATTTACACAGCTACATTCAGCAGATATTCTCTGAAGCAAACAGTCTTTATGGCTGATTTTCCTTTGGAGTTAGATAATTTAACACTAAAACCGCTAGGCCTTTCACACTATGGTTGACTGCCAAATTCTGACGCCACTCAGCGTCATTATCACACTTATCTTTCCCATAAGCATGGACATTCTCCAACGCAGCCTCCAGTCAGCCATCACTGCATCCAGCAATCAACAGCATCACACCTACCGGGTTGTTATAAGCCTTAAAAAAACTGAGGAATTACATGAAGAATATCTACTTTTTGTTACTAAAGATATTATATGACATTATAATATGGAGAAAAAAAATGTAATGTCAAAGAACGCATGCTGTTGTATTTTCATAAATTTATTAGGCTCTAAAATCTATTAAATTAAATCCATTACATTTTTCACATATAAACCAACTATAATTTAGTTTTTTGCTTTGATTTGATTTTAGTAGAAGGAAAAATTGGTTTTCAACTAACGTATTCAGATCACGTGTAGTGCAGGATGCTTGGTAAACAACATAAACAATTGCAAAGGATGTTTTACACAAACAAACACTTTAGATTGTATCTTCCAGTTAATTTTATTTGTTAATTGGATTAGAAGTATTAAGTCTAAAGTCTAAAATAATTAAATAATGAAGACTAATTAAATATATCCATGGAAAATATATAAAATTCATTTCTTGATTCTATTGGACACTATGGGTTATTGTGTTATTACCATGCATTTAGGCATGAATCTCATTATGTTTCTGGTCCAGAGTTGGGCCTGCTCTCTCTCTTTTGACATTCTGTGAAGGCTGGCTTCGATGTGCGCTCTGCTGCTCCTTTTCACCCAAATCATGCTGTACCTCCCAGTTGCCTGTCTCGCCCTGACAGCAGGGCGTCAAATTTGGGTCCGTTCTAGTGATGAGGCTCCGGCATTGGAGCTGGCGGCTCAATATCAAAATAAGATTAAGACCTGACATCAGACACTTCAATTTTAGGCCCTGATCATTCATCAGACTACATGTTGTTCTAATTTAATCACCCTGTTCTTCATGTATTGCCTCTTCGTCCTTGTTGCTAAAATCATTCAAATTAAACTAAGGCTTCTTTGGTGTTTTCAGGTGTTTCTGAGTCACTCATAGATGTCATTCATTCATTGTGTGGACTGACCATGAAAGAAAACTGACACATTCCACTGACACATGTGTGTTTTATGTGCTTGATCATTTGCAAAAAATGCACCAAGTTATTATCATCAATATGACTACCTACAGCAGGTGAAATAAGTATTGAACACGTCTCCATTTTTCTCAGTAAATATATTTCCAAAGGTGCTATTGACATGACATTTTCACCAGATATTGGTAACAACACAAATAATTCATACATACAATGAAACCAAAACAAATAAGTTCAGAAATGAAGTGATGTGTAATAATGTGAAATTACAGATTTCAGATTTTTTTTTTCAGCTCGCAGGGAGAGTTACTAGACTGACCCTAGCTGCAAATTACATTTGCTGCCGCTAGGGTGCGTCTAGATTTCTAGGCTACCTTTGGAAATATATTTACTTATATTTAAATATTTAAGATAAATGGTGACGTGTTTAATACTATCTTCACCCGCTGTATAAAGGCTGTCAAAAGTAGGTTGCAAGGCCGCAGTTCCATTGTAAGATGTATTACAAATACATTTTATTCGAAATATAGTTTAAAAGACATTATCGTTCGTGAAGGCAGCAGCCATCTTCGGAAACAGACTTGATTAGTCATACCACAAACTCGGTGCTACGTGAGCTGAACTGTGACTTGGAATCATCAAAGGCAAGAGGTTTTGCGGTCATTCATGCAGATCCATGAGCAAGACTTACAGCTGGCAATGCAAAAACACAAATTGCTTACACTTCAGCTCACGTAGCACATAGTTTGCGGTATGACTTATCGAGTCTGTTTCCGGAGATGGCGGCTGCCTTGTAGACACGAACGGTAATGTCTTAACCGTCTGTACACTTACGAAGTTCTCAATGCTTCGGTTAGCATGTAGGGACTTTTTATGCTCCAGAGCAGGGTCTTTCCCTTTTCCCTTTTCCTAGGTCTACGTTGATTGGTCCAACTTGTAAATTACGCTTCGTTTTTCTGTTGCGTATAATACTACATATTATATTGGAGCCTTCGTCTTTTGTGACCTGTGTTAAGTAGCTAGCCTACTCAATTTCTATGGCTCCAGGCTAGTTTTTAAACGCCGCGGTTCGAACTGTGTAGGACTATATTATCAACACAACATTATCAATTTTAAAATTGTATTGGATGTCGTTTTCAGCCTAGTAATCTGAATGAACAGCAAGCCGCTGAAGGAACCAGTAAAACAACCAGATCATCCGCATAGACATAAGATGATTTACACACTTATCTCCAATCATGCACCCAGTGTTACAAACATTAAACTGTGAAATGTTGTTGTGTGGCGCAATGCTAAAGTCTAGAGATGACGCTATAAAAGCCTGTTGCGGTGCCTGCGTCACACTCTTACCCCTCCTACCAGTTCCTATGGCCTCTTGACCAGTGCGAATGCAAATAGCAAAACCGGTTTTGGGGGAGAGTAGTTAGTAGAACTGTTTAGAAGTGGACTGTTCCTATAACTACGTTCCTGTAACTACTTGGTCGGAAAGCGGCTATTCAGACACTGTTGATTACGTCCTGGGTACCACAATTAGTGCCTGTTGTGTACCAAAGCTAAGTGACTTTTAAATTTAGGTAGGACTTTGGATAAAAACAAGAAAAATGTCAAAACCATTTCTGTTTATGATTTTAAAAGAAAAATATAAAATGCACACATTTAGTAAAAGTCAAGGACGGCAGTGTGTAACTTAAAAAAATTGCAGCATTTTCATGGTTTACAGAGAATGGTCCAAAAAAGAGAAAATGTCCTGTAAGAAGCAGTCCTTTAGGCAAAATTGCCCTGTTTGATGGCAGAGGTCAGAGGAGAATGGCCAGACTCAAGTAAAATATTGCCCGTCTCTGATGTGTGTTAACAACATGTCTGCAGATATTGGCCCTAAATTAATTTCTTTTTTTAAGAAAAAAAACATTTTTACTTAAGAATCTGGTTCAGGATCTGGTTTGAGCTGATTGAAAGGCAACAGTAACTCGCCTCTGTCACGATGGCCTGGATGGCCTGGGCTGTCGTGACCAGGACATGGAGGGTGATGGACTATATGTTTTATGTATATGTTTTGTAGGTCTGTATGTGTTCTGTGTGCGCCGACCTCTGGGCACTGGGAGGCGGTAGGTGCTTGGTTGCTCATCACGCACGAATGGGGCTCTCCCACACCTGCGCTTGATGAGTAATCAGGAAGCCTATTTAGTCCCAGTGTTCTGGAGTGTTCGGCGCGTGTTCTTGTGGACTAGTTCCCTGTCGTTTGGGAGAGAGAGTTGAAGAGAGAGGCATGATGTACACCTTATCCTTGAGCTGTGTTTTACGTAAGAATGTACTTATTTGATTGAGCCTTCGCCTCGTTATGCGTCGTACAATATGTATGTTTCATTGTCTG
>JACXGM010031810.1:0-12842 GCA_016801145.1 Umbra pygmaea
CTCCAGATCACTGTTCAGTACATAGTATATTGCTATTATTACTATTATTATTGTTTTAAAATTTCTTCATATTGTATATAATCTTTTTAAGCCCACTGTGTAGATGTGTCGAGCCATGTCACAAGAATTTCTCTGCATAGGATGATGTGATGTCATTCAATGCATATGACAAATAAACAACTTTGACTTTGACTTTGACTTTGACTATTTGTTCTCCCCACTGTAGCTTACTCTTTACCAACAGAGTGTAATGTAATCTGATCCATGTGAGTACATGTATATGAGCTTTTCTGGGTGAAATGTGTAGGTGAATCTGATTACTTCCACACATGTCTCCTAAACCTCTCCTGCATACATAACCCTAAGGTGGTGGAGCATTAAGCTGACAGCGCCTGTAAGACGAAAGAGGTGTCAACAATTCACCTGACCTAGGTCCATGTGGAGGTGTTCCATTGCATCCAATGGAAGAGTGTTTTGCGCAAATGTGTTCCCTGGCAGTAAGTGTCTGCTGTCAAACACCACTGAGAGTAGGAAAACAACAGCAGGTTGTGACAGCACTAACCAGAATCCATATGGTAGAATTTGCTGTAACTAAGCATGTGAGGAAATTGTCAGAGATAAGCGTAAAACCTCAATGTTTTCCTAGATTGCCTTTTTGGTTCAACGCAGTCACCCTGACAATGCTATTTTAATTGTGTTTATAGGACTACTGCCAAATAAGAGGTATTGTATCCACACTATAAAGCACATTAGGTCAATCTGTCTGTATCTGTTAAGGAGCCAAGATACACTCAGAAAAATGTTATTTATGATGAGATGTAATCCATATGTGTGGTGTCTTTGTTAACCTATAAAAAACAGCTGCACATGTAGTTGTATGTCCATGCCTCAGCATGCATTTTCCGGGACCTGCGAGCCGCTCAAGTCATTTTGTGTGACTAGTTCATATGTGCTCCAGCACCTTCCAATTTACTGTCTCTTTTCAGAGTTTCAGTTAATTTATATGATATGTATGCACATGTAGTGTATTGGCAGCTTAGTGTGGTCATTGTGTGGTATGCCTCTGAGATTGATTATCACCTCAGAGATCAGAAAGAGTGATGACATTGACTGTCTTTCTGCTTGGTTATGACTTCTCTGTGGTGCTGGTTTCAATTGATCAGAGGACACACGCTGGTTAGCCTGTAAGTCAAACAAGCTGTGTTTGTTTCACTACCTCTGCCTGCTCCTGGACAACACATTTTTGGCCAACTACTCCATGTGTCACATTATGGCATGGTATGCATTCCCTCCTTCAGTCTACCTAGTGTATATACCTAATTCCAAATTATTATGCAAACTAGAATTAAGTGTCATAAACATAAAAGGTTTTGTTTTTCAATCAAACTCATGGATGGTAGTGTCTCCGGGCTCTCGGGACACTGAAATCAATCTCAGACACCTGTGAAAATTAGTATGCCAGGTGAGCCCAATTAAAGGAAAACTACTTAAGAAGGATCTTCCACATTATTAAACAGACCACAGGTTTCAAGCAATATGGGAAAGAAAAAGGATATCTGCTGCAGAAAAGCGTCAAATAGTGCAATGCCTTTGAAAAGGTATGGAAACATTAATATTTTTTACAAACACCTAAGCGTGATCATCGTATTGTGATCATAATGAGGAAGGTTACTGCCAGACAAATTCATCAGATTAAGAGAGCAGCTGCTAAAATCCCATTACAAAGCAGCAAACAGGTATTTGAAGCTGCTGGTGCCTCTGGTTTCTGTGAACCACAAGGTGAAGGATCCTCCAGAGGCTTGCATTTGTACATAAATCTACTAATCAGCCACCCCTAATCAATGCAGAAAAGGTTGCCGTGGGCCCAGAAATACATGAAGACTAATTTTCAAACAGTCTTGTTTACTGTTGAGTGCCGAGCAACACTGAATGGTTCAGATGGATGGAGTAGTGGATGGTTGGTTGGAATAAGGCAAAGTCATGTTTTGGGCCGGAATCATGAGGAGAGAGCTGGAAGGCACCTTTTGGGGGGAAGAGAATTGGTAGGCCCCTTCCCTGAAGGTGTGAAAATGACCTCAGTAAAGTATATAGAGTTTCTGACTGACCACTTTCTTCCATGGTACAAAAAGAAGAACCATGCCTTCCGTAGCAAAATCATCTTCATGCATGACAATGCACCATCTCATGCTGCAAAGAATACCTCTATGTCATTGGCTGTTATGGGCATAAAAGGAGAGAAACTCATGGTGTGGCCCCCATCCTCCCCTGACCTCAACCCTATTCAGAACCTTCGGAGCATCCTCAAGCAAAACATCTATGACGGTGGGAGGCACTTTGCATCAAAACAGCAGCTCTGGGAGGAAATTCAAGCAGAACCTCTCCATAAACTCACAAGTTCCATGGATGCAAGAATTGTTGAGGTGATATCAAAGAAGGGGTCCTATGTTAACATGTAACTTGCCCTGTTGTGTTTGATTGAAATAGCTTTCAGTAAATTTGACCTCCTAATAATGCAAATTCAACAAATGACAATTTTCAGTTCTTTACAACCTATAAAATGTTTTCAAACTCTGTTGTGCATAATAATTTGGAACAGTGCATTTTGAGTTTTGTATTATTGAAAAAAATACTGTTTTCATTATATACCCTAAAGGTTGGTGACTTGAAAATTATACTGACTGTCATTTGCATCAACTATTTAGGACAATCAGTGTAAAATATAATTTGCATAATAATTTAGAATATACAAAATGAATTTGGTATATACAAAATGAACAAAGACATTAATTCAATATGAAACAATTTTAAAGAATTTATAGTACATACTAGAGAGCTGCATTGGGATTTGGGTCTCGCGGGACCCAACACAAGTCTCGCAGGAGCAACGGTTTTAACTTTGCCGCCTGCGGGAGCGGGCAGTTATAAAATAAGCCCTGGGACCCGTTTGTCCTGCGATTTAGCTAGCTATTAGCTAACAAAAAGGATGGAGTCATCAACTGAAATTTAGAAAAAGATTAAAGTGGGTTTTTACAGTACTATCGTAAAGGAAGGCATGTCTGATATTTGGGCAAATTTCTCATTTGTTACAGATGAAACTGGAAAAGTATTGGATTTTGTAAGTTGCATCAAATGTGCAAGAGTAGACATTCAACGGGCACAAGTCTGGCAACTCTGGGTTGAGGCGACATACCTGCTCCATTCTCCCGGGTCAAAGTAAGCTACTCTTCAAAGGAAAATCTCTTCTTCTTACACATGTTACAGAAGATACTACTGAGAAATGTGTCACACTTTCCTGTAGAGATATTAGGCCATATCACTTCATTACCGGGAAAGGCTTTATAGACATTGTCCAACACTTTGTTAATGTAGCAACTAAATATGGCAGATTTGATGTGAAAGATGCTCTGCCTCACCCAACCACTATATCCAGACATGTTGAGGGGAGAGCACAGGCACTGCATGCATCAGTGGCCATGGAGATAAGGCCAATCATTGAAACATATGGGTGCCATCACAGCAGATATATGGATGGAGAATTACCATAAAATGTCATTCATACCCAGCACCATCCATTACACAAACAATGACTTCAGTCTTGTTTTGAGGATGTTGTTTGCCTCTCCCTTTGAACTCGGTGTGTATAAAACAGGAGAGAACATCATGAACCTACTGTTCCAAAAACTCAGTGTGTTTGAAATAGACACAACACTAACTGGCCGTGTTGTGTTTGTCACTGACCACAGAGCCAACATGATTGCTGCCCTACATGGATATACCAGGCTGAACTGCAATGTGCACATCCTGAATGTCACCCTGTCCAGCGCATTTGCCCCAGATGTGTTGGCCGAGACACCTGAACTGTGTGAATTGTTGACCAATGCTAAAGAATTTCAAAATATTTCAAACATTCAGGTCTGCAGAACACGTTGAAGAATACCCTCAAGCAATCCATTGAGACCCGATATAATTCAATTTATGATATGCTATATTCAATATTGCAACAGAGATGGCCAAAATAACAATAACCAGTACGAAAGAATTTTGCAGATCAATGCAAACACTTTAAAGACAGTGGTTGCTTTCCTTAAGTTATTCAACAATGCTACTAATGACCTTGAGTCTGACAACCCCACTCCCAGCGCATCACTTGTGCTGCCGTGATCGGTCATACTCATTGTACACTGCCAAGCAGCATCCCTCGATCCTTTGCTCTCCGAAGTCACTAGAGTATGTGCCTCACCCTCACATCTGGAAGAACTGATGGGCAATAGTGACACATTAGCAAAAGCCTGCCACATGATGTACAGGATTGCAATGATCCTGACTGCTAAAATGTGGAGGATTCTGGACCCACATGCAAGTGATGACGTGGTCAACGGTGTGCAATTTGAATGCTTTAAATAGGCTATATACTGTAGTTTTGACTTATCTTGTAGGCTGGCTACTAGGCCTATTTTAATCAATTTATTAATTTCTTGAATATAATACAAATCTTTAGAATAAACAAATTATTTAAATCATAAAACAGAAGATGCAATTTAATTGCAATTTAAAAATTTATAGAAGTGGCAGGCCAAGTAAAATATTGGGAAAGGCAAAAAGGCAAAGGATGGTGAAAGGCAAAGGATATTGGGAAAGGCAAAGGATGATGAGAATGGTCAATAACAGCCCACAGACCACCTCTGAAGACTTACAACATCATTTTGCTGCAGATGGTCTCACTATGCATAGTTCAACAATTCAGCACTTTGCACAAGGAAAAGCTGTAAGAGAGAGTGACGCAGAAGAAGCCTTTTCTGCACACACGCCACATACAGAGTCGCTTGAGGTATGCAAACGCACATTAGTTAGTTGTTGTGAACTGAAAGTTCAATATGTGGTTTGTCGGGACTATTTGTATTAAGTGACTACTAAATTGTTAATTCATAATTTATACTACTGAAGGCCACTCAATAATTTCACACATTTGGAATTTTAGCTACATCTACTGACATTTTACCACACACCATGATTTTAGTCAATGTTTTAACACTGTTACTAGCTAAAACCCCTTCCAGTAAGGCAATATCCATAGCTACAACAGATTTGTTTTGCAGTTGCAATCACTAAGTCAAAAACTTTGATGGTGTGTTCAACATTTTTGGTCACACCTAAGTGTGCAGTGTCAAGAAAAAGGCTGGGAAGCACTGGTCTACATCACACCACAGGCAAGCACAACCATGAAACTAAAGCAACTTTTGAGGATATCAGTAAACAGGAAGTAGCTCCTGCTGACTCCTTTGTTTCTGGTGACTTTAACACTGCCAGACCCAAAATTAAATGTACGTGTCCTACATGCACATCTCTTGTTCAACTAGAGGCACAAACACACTGAATCATTTCTAAACTACCCACAAGGGTGCTTGTTGTTTGGCAAGTCAGACCATGACTCTGTCCTACTACCTCCCGCTTGCAAGCAGAAACTGAATCAAGAAGCACCCACATCATGCACAATAAAGAAGTGCTCCACCGAGGCAGAGATAATGCTTACAAGATTGTTTTCATGCTACTGAATGGGGAAAGTTCAACATCAGAAAAAAAAAACATTGTCAAATTTGTCAAGGTATTCAAATGATACTGGACAGGAAAAAGAAAACCAGCTGTGATACACCCTGCAATGCTGACATCCCAAATGAGCAATATACCTTTTATGCTCCTTTTTAGGAAATTAATACTGAGTCAAGCAAGAGAGGCCCTTGTCTTAGTCTTGTCAGACCTCCGTGGAGGAATTTAAATAAATTGGAACTGGAACCACTGGCCCCCAGCAATAACATTGATATTGGATGGTACATTGAAGACATGGTTATGTGGTTTCACAATGTGTTGAACTAATGAGAACACTTTCCACAGAAAATGTTTATTTCATATGGTCTCACAAGGCCACTTCTCCAATCTTCTCTAGGCAAGAAGCTAGTTCCTATACTATTTTCCAAGAAAAGAAAGATTTATTTTAAAGAAGAATTCCGGATGATTTCAAAACGTAGCTCTGTTGTTTGCATATCGGAAGTGCTGTACGTAGTGTTAATACCTCAAACGATCTGTATTGCCAAAACCGTGTTTACCTTTTGTTTCCAGTATACAACCATTACGCATTTACGGGGCAGGTTAAAAAGCGTGCTTTCAGCCACTAAACATGTTCAAAATGTCATTACTAGTCCATATCCATTTGCACTGATTCCTTATAATGAACACAGCAAGTTTGAACAAATACGTTTTATTTCCCATTTTCCAGGGAAGTCCACACTGGTCGATTGTCGAAGTCATACAATTCAAAATTACAAAACATATTTTTTCCACAAAAAAACAATTTGCCATGGTTATATCGATAAACTACTTTGATCGGGTGTAAACTGACACTTGCCTTCGCAGCTCCCAAGAGTTGAAGAGTTATCGTGCATGAGCAGAGGTAACTAAGCTAGGCCTGGATCCCCGATAACACTCACACTTAGCGCGCTAAGAAGACTCAAAAAGATATATCTTACCGAAGTTGTTTATGTTCTTAAGTGTGTTCCCCAAAGTGTCCCTTAGGAAGCTTCTTAACACGCTGCCTCTTAAGTTCGACGTTACAAAGGCGCTGTCCCAAGTGAAGGTGCTGAATTAGTTGGCATCGCTTGCTCAGGAATCGATTTTTCACTTCACGCGAAGGTGCATTACGGCGTTAGAACAACACGTTCTATGTAAATGAAACATTCCTCAAATTATTCCAGTTACATTTATTTTACCATCGTTTAAGTTATCAGTAAAATATAGACTATTAATTAAATTATCAAATTGTCAGTAATGTGTTCACACGATATTTTGTGACTGGTAGACAAACCGGGTATCCCTCGCATCCACCCTCCTCATCCCTTTGTGCCACTTGTCCCGCTTCTTGGCGTGGGTTTAACGACTTCTAAAAATGATGTAATACACTTTTATATCAATGGTAAGGTACTTTACAATCAGAATTGATTGGCAAGCAGCTGCAGTTTAATGTGGTATTGATTGCCATTGGTTAATGTTTACAATAAAAAGATCTGCAATGAACAGAGAGAGAGAGTTAGATAGAGAATATGGTGGGGAAGCAACGTAAAAAAAAGGGCACCAAGCTTCTCGTCAGAGGAACTTGAAGTTTTGCTGCACGATTTTTCCAGCCAGGTTAAGGTGAGAAGTTCTGATGTCCGTAGAGACCGGGCGAGGACAGGTGCGGGGACCAGTTCGGTGCAACCCTTAACAGCACAAGAGGAGAAGGCACTGGCGATCATGGGAGACAGTCTCACATGGAATCCCTGGGGGGATTGACGTTAGAAGAGGTGACGCTGAACAGGCCTCATGTTCCAGGTCCTCACCAACCCCCAATGTTCCATGCTCCCCAGACACCGAGCCACCTGCAGTACTCTCCTCACCTGGCAGCACCGAGCTGGAAGGGTGCACTACACCACCACCTCCCGTACATGCGTCTTCGCCAGGACTTCGCTACACAACATCACGACGTCGCTCCACAATCTCACCATGTCGGTGTAGCGAAGAGTTGGTGAATATTGAAAAGGAGAAGTTGGTCGTGTTGCAGGACATTCAGCGCCAGTTGACCGAAGCAAATGAGTTCGCTCGCCAGTCTCTGTAGCTCAAGAGAGCCAAGCTGGAACTGGCCAAGCTGCAGCATGCCCTAGCAGTGGCGCAATTCAACAGGCCCTCAATCTCGGTACCAATCTTGCTACTAGCTGAAGGTGAGCCAGTTGTTCTTGGTTTATAGATTTTTTTTATGTTCCTTTCCTCACAGTTCCTAATCTGATTTTGGTATGTGTTTGTCTTTATAGATGCCGAGCAATAGTCACACCAGTGACCGTGTCTGTGTGCTTGTATGGGCATTTTCATTAAAAATACTTGATCATCAACAAGATTGTATGTCATTCTGTCATCCTGAATGAGTCAACAACTGATTCTCTATTGCCATTGGAAACCTATGCATACAATCTTGCTCTATCTATGAGATACCTTATTTATCCACAAGGAAATTAAGCAGTGTCAATCTAAGTGCACATTCAGATATAAAGGCTCCTTTGAAGAGGCTGCATAAAGACATTAGTTCATAATGTACATTATCTGTGTGTTTGACGACGCGTAAGGCTATGCATGAGGCAAAGCAGCAGAAAGGGAATCCTCTGACAACCATGTGACCTGCGTTCAATGCCCAATAAATTAATGAATATGAATCAGCAATGTGACGTGCTAATTTGGGCATATGTCAACATTTGACTGAGCAATTCTAAGGTGTAGGCTCCTTCACCAACCTTAAGAGAAGCATGTCAATGATTGGCGTTGCATAGAGCACTTATGGAATGGGCACAATCGCATGATAGAGTAAAGGTTTAAAGGATTAGAATCACACACAGAACATTTCATGGATGCAAGGTTTGAAACTCCCATTTATTTTTCAGAAAACTAAAAAGAAAAGTCCATTCAATCATGGACAGCCTGATCTCCTAGAAATCCGTGAGACTGCCACGGAATATGAACCTCAGAATCCGTGACAGTTCCACGGAATGGCCGAAAATTCTGTGAAATGGACACGGATCAAATTCCGTGGCAGTTTCACGGAAAAGTGAGCCTTTCCCAAACCCCTAACCTAACCTTAACCACTCAGAAACCTTGCTGTTAATTCGATGTAAGCCTTTCCCATACCCCTAACCTAACCTTAACCACTCAGAAACCTTGCTTCTAACTCGATGTAACTTGTATTATTTCGTATTGTATTGTTTGTAACCATGGTGATAGTGAGTAAAAAAATGATAAAAAAGCAACACGTCTGTATCGCGTTGGTATAGAAAACAGAATATATGCAAAGTGTCCGCATGGATTCGAACTCGCAATTGCAACACGTCTGCATCGCGTTGGTATACAAAACAGAATATATGCAAAGTGGATCCGTGGCAGTTCCACGGAATATTCAGCCATTCCGTGGAACTGCCACGGAGTTTGAAGTTAAGTATCCGTGGTAGTATCACAGATTTCTGAGAGATCACGTTGATCATGGATGATGGTTAATTATAGCTCAGCAAGTTAATCTAAAAAGAAAACATAAATCAACCAAAAACATTTGCAATCAAAAGCTGCCTTGCCTCAACCCCGGCAGCGTGCAGGGCAGCCCTCTGTGGAGGATGGAGGACCTCAACTTCTCCCTCTCCATCTTCCTCCTCATCCGCTTCCACCTCCTCCCCCTCCAGAATAGGTGTGCCTCCTCACACAGCCATGTTATGGAGTATGGCCATTGCCACCGTAACTGCGCAAGAGCTGTGAGGCTTCATGCGCAGTCCTCTTGCCCACTTGTGCAGGCACCGAAAGCGCAGCTTCCAGATTCCAAATGCACACTCGACAACGTTGCGTGTGTGAACATGTGCAACATTGTAGGCTCTTTTAGCCCGAGTCTGTGGGTTGGTCAGCGGTGTGAATAAGTATGTTCTCAGAGGGTATCCACTATCCCCGAGGAACAGGCTCTGACCAAACCCCTCTTCTCCGCTTGTTCACACACAGCAGAATTGGCCCAGACAAAACTGTTGTGGGTGCTGCCTGGCCACCTTGCCACCAGGTCGGAGATCACACCCCTATGGTCCACTATAACCTGCACGTTTATGCCATCCACCAGGCCCAAGACTCTAGGGATGCCAGCAATGGCATGACAGCCCTGGTGCACCTCCTGGACCTCCTATCGTGTTGCCAGCAGCCGGATGTAATCCCCAGCATGGCGCAGAACGGTGTTGGTGACAGTGTGGACGCACCTCCACACCAATGTCTTGCTTAGGCCGTAGCCTTCTCCCACGACCTCGATGAAGCTCACTGTAGCAAAAAACCTTAGCGCTGCAAGCAGCTGGACTTCAGGGCTTAAAGCAAAATTCAGCAGCAAAATTCCGGCAAGCGCAGGTCTGAGAAGGTCCAGCAGCTCCATAATGACTTGTCTTGGGAAGCGAACATTTTTTAATATAGCCACGTCAGGCAAAATGTCGAAAGGGCTTAAGTTTTGCCGAATAAAACATTTGACATGGACTTATGACAATTGACAATTGACATTCACGAATGTCGGCACCGTTTTTTGATTCAATACAAGGACACGTTGGATTGCTGCCATAGTTGGTCGCTTACTGGACACCACCATGCTTACCCATTTATAGATCTTAGCCATTTAGAGCCAAATTGTTTGCCAGACTGTAATTATGAAAGTGATTGCCAATTTAAACGATTTAATAACATTACGAAATAGCCTAGGCTAAATACCACATTCGTTCTGATACAAATAAAGTCAATTTCATTAATAGGCCTGTATCCATTGCGAACATATATTATTATTAGTCTTAAAATGTCCACAAAATCATTGTTGAGCCAAAACATTGTCAACATAACATAGATTGACACTGCGCTGCACTGATTTCTAAAGACTGCTACGCAGTGGTGGCGACTAGCAGCTTGAGCTCAAACAACGCTAAGAGAGAGCTTACGAATTGTCCAGACCAACCTTACGAATGTGTGACTTACAGAACATATACATAGCGTACGAACGTGTCGGGAACCGTGCCATGAGGTTAAGAGAGAGGTTAAGTAATAGGTTAAGAACTACTTAGCGATAAGAACGTTTTGGGGAACCGGGCCCAACACTGTTGAGGAAGCGGTGTCAGGTTACCTGGCCGACTTGCTACATTATTTGGACATAACCACCGCAAATAGATTTTTTTGGGAAAAAAATACATTTTGGAATATTGCATTGTATGACTTTGACAATCGACTAGTGTGCAAAAGGTAAACACGGTTTTGGCAATACAAATTGTTTGAGTTATTAACACTATGGACATCACTTCCGATACGCAAACAACAGAGCTATGTTTTGAAATCGCCCAAAATTCTCCTTTAATTCCCCTTTGTAGGATGTTTGCTCAATCTAAATTAAATGTAGTTAATGGTTATTAAAAAAAACTCCCCCCAATCCTGCCTTGTCAGCAGCTCCACAGCTCCTTGGACGGATCTGTGGGATGATTCATCAAACCAAATGTTGCCCTGGCGCCGATACGTTTTGCACTACGAATCCAACACGGAAGCCTTTAGTCAGATCATGCATTGGATGATTATATTCACTACCAAGATAACATTACATGTATTTGTATGTCATGTACTTCCCCATCGATAATGTGGTTGTCTTGGTTCTCTGCAAGTTTGAGTTATTAACCAAGCCTTGTTTCTAGTGCATAGATGATTATTTTCATGGCAATTCCGCTTGATTACATTAGACTCGAGCGGTTGCACGGTTACTTTCGTTCTTGTTCAGTAGCCTGGTGCGCGGTCTCGGCAATTCCGCTTGATTACATTAGACTCGAGCGGTTGCACGGTTACTTTTGGTCTCGTTCAGTAGCCTGGTGCGGAGGTGCGCGGTCTTCTCGTGACAGCCTACATTCTTAAAATTACTGATCACACTTTGCTGAATACTTGAATCAACTAAACACATTAAGGTAGCCAATAACGTACACAGTTTATCAATACTTGGTGATGATATGTTCAAAATGTGTAAGCTTCTCATGATGGAAATATTCCCTCGCCTAGCCCAATGGGAGTTGTGAATTGGTGTGAATCGCCTACCTAACGTGCCGTTAATTCTCATTCGGCAAGAGTTTCTTCACTCCTCAACTCGTTCTAATGCAGGACCCGAAGCACTGCCAGCATGAATGAGGTAAAAAACAAGAGTGAGTCGGTTCATTCAAGTCTGGCCTTTGATTCTCCCGGTTCAGTGAAATGAGTCTAGTTAATTAACCGACTCCTCGGTCAGTTCGTCAACACTACCCACTACGCCACGGCCACGCGGACCCCCGCGAAAAGAGTAATTTGACATCTAGCTACATTCTATTGAAAATAGTAGCTATAATCATATGCAATTGTCCAGTGTTCTACTGACTGACACACACATATTTTGGAAAGGGGGCGTTGGAGAGACCTTGGGGGCATTTAACCCACCACTCATTATTTGTAGCAGAATCCCCTCTTTCCAGTGGCACCTATCATTATTTGATAGCATGTACAGTTTGCGAGGTAATCTCATTTGACGAACATACTCATCAATCATTTTTGGAGGGTATTTCAGCTGTGTGGGTTCATCACAGCCGGATATTTGGAATCTCAAAGTAATTAGGGGCACTCCGGTAGGAGTAACCCTATTGTAATCAGTAGTGTTATTATTCTTGTGCCCTAAATTGTTTAATAATACAAAAAGTACATGGTAAAAATGCTATAACTTTGCCCCCTTAAGCCATAGCCCACGAGTACCTGCCACACCGAGGCCCACCCGATTCCTCCACCAGGGGTGCTACATTACATGACTCAATTTCATCATGATCCCATTTTACCCCATTTGACTAATATTGCTACAGTTTTGTGAACATTTGCCAAAACCTGTAAAAATGATCTTAAAACCAACAATTCATCCGATCGACCTGTCCTTTTGTACACAGAGGTCTCATACATGCCTCCCTATATGGTGATGAAATAAATTGCAAGATGGCAAACAAAATGGCCAAAAAAATTGTTGATTGACACTTGAGAACTTCAATGCATCATATCCCGCCGACCATACGTGCTAGAAGAAAATAAGAAGGAAATATAGCTGCGAGCAGCGATTGCGGGCCCAAGCCGCTGGCACCGCAACCCCGGTGCCTTTCAGCCGGTGGCACCGCAACCCCGGTGCCTTTAAGCCGGTGGCACCGCAACCCCGGTGCCTTTAAGCCGGTGGCACCGCAACCCCAGTGCCTTTTAATTAGATTGAACAGACTTCATTCAAAGTCAATGCTATC